>JBBHKE010000580.1:47249-142249 GCA_037447655.1 Zygnema cylindricum | reverse complement strand
AATTTCCGAAATCATCAAATAAAAACGGGGCAAAAATCAATTTACCGGACTCCGGAATTTATTATTCGGCCGTCGAAAATGGGTACCACATGAGTGAAGGAAAACCCGACGTCCAAAACTAAACTGGTATTGGATCGAGCCAAAAGACTCGAGGGAAACTTTCTCGCCTGAAAATGAAGGAGAGAGTGGGGAGGGAGGAGGGAGAGAGAGAGAGGGAGAGAGAGAGAGAGAGGGAGAGAGAGGGAGAGAGAGAGAAGAGAGACAAGAGAGAGGGGGAGAGAGAGAGAAGCACAGAAGAAAATAAATAACTGTGTTTATTTGTTTATGACCAAAAATACGAGAGAAGAAGTGAAAATGCTGTAATTTTTTGACCCATAATTTTTTCTTTCGTTTTTTTTCCAAATTCCGATAACGATTCAACATTTAAAAGATTCATTGAAACCCCCCCCCCAAAAAAAAACCTGCCCAACAAAAATGAAAGCTTACTCTCCTTCCCTCTCTCATTTCCATCCGAAACTTTAAATTATTCACCCTTCAACACCGAATATAATTTTAAAAAACGATTATAGTTTAAACAAAAAAATAATCAGAAAATTTTCCCTGGTCAATGGCAGATTGTCCTGCCAAGTGTTTCAGTTTTGTCTTATCTGACATTTCTGTCCTTTAATACATTTTGTCTTTTGAGGCAATTTTTTCTTACTTGGTAAACGTGGCTGAGGAGAGGTCCCGGTACCGAACAGAAAGATCGAAATCCATACTCCTCAAAAACTACCTCTTCTGTGGCTTTCTTAATGGAATTTAGAGTGAACAGAGGCTCTGTTAGTAATAAACCACAGTCTGTTGGTTTCACCTGAACGCTAATGCCCCACAGGAGTCAATTTATGTTGGTTTCACCTGAATTCAACATCAGATACAGGTGAAGTCTCCTAGTTGGTATGTCAAATAAAACTCTGTTTGTTTCACCTGATCCATAAGTCCCACAGAATAAAAAAATCTGCTGGTTTCACCTGATTCAGTGTCTAATACAAGTGCAGTAAAATTTACTACAGGTGAATTTAAATAGTTTTAACCCAAAATTGATACCTTATCAAACTATATTTTGATGTTTTCACCTGAAAACAATGCTGTTTGAGTGTCCACTGTTTGTTTCACCTGATAAGTCAAAGGTTTTTTTTCTGTATTTTCTCAACTCAAAAAAGAAAATGTTCCCGAATTGAGATCATTCTGTTTGTGGTGCTTCTACTTACTCTGTAGTTTTCACCTGACAATCATATGACCTACGTGCACCTGTGTTGAATTCGCCTGAATGCAAAACACTTCAGCGTGCTTCTGTTATTTTTCACCTGGACTTCTGCTAAAATTAGCCCCTAAGCTGTGACACCCTTTGTTGCTTTGTTGACGTTTTGAACCTGCAACTTTTGGTTTATTTGCTTTAGAAAAAAAAAAAAAAAAATCCCCTAATCTATGTTGTTTAATGTTATTTTCTCCTGTACATTGTTGGTTTCTCCTGGGTGTTTTTTCCTTTAAGTTATATGTTGTTGTTTTCTCCTGCGTTCTGTTGTTTTCTCCTGTGGTCTCACCTTCAAATGAACTTGGAGAGCGCGATCCCAAATTTCTCGTTGAGCTTCCCAGTTGACCACGTAGCCTCGGTCAACGGGCCGTCGAAAAGTCAAACCCTGAACGGAGAGATTCCATGACCTCCGTTTCCGTTAAACTGGAAAACTGGATTTTTGAGAACGGAATATGCACTATGTGGGAATGTGACTGAAATTATAATATTGGAGACATATGTCGGGGATTTTAAAGGGCAAAAAAAAAAAAAAAAATCGCCTAACTTATTTAATTTATTTTATTGGATTCAAAAGATGTTTCAAATGAGAATATGTGTTTTCTCTTTATATATATAAATCAAATATTCGTTCTTTTTTTAATAGAAGTAAATTCCGTCTTGAAGGGATAGGTTCTTCGGAAGTCGAAAAAAAAAATCATCGGAATTTAAATAAATTTTCACTCCGTACCCGAAAAGAGGATACAAAAAAAAAACCCAAAAAACTACATAAACAAAAAAGGCAAAAAAACCCATTCCTTCCTCCCACCTGAATATCGTCGCAGGAGTCAACCTCATCCCCGACGAAGGCTTTCCGTACGCCCTTTGACCGTACAATGCAATTCGGCAGAACCTTCCTGGGAGTTTCCTCTCCCGCAAATCCCGCTCGGCAGTACGCCCCGCCGCTGTCCAGAACCACCACGCGCTCCGCCATCTAAAGGCCGTACACTTGGGGAGAAAATGGTCAACATTTATATATATGGTGGGAGGGATGAGATTTAATATAAAATATTTTATAAATTTATTTATGAAATATTCTAGTATATAGTCGCTTTGGCGGAGTGGTTAACGCGATGCCCTGCTAAGGCATTGCCCTATGGGCGCGCAGGTTCGAATCCTGCAGGCGACGGCTACTTGTTCATATAGTTTTGCACCACACTCCGTGAATCCCCATAATTGTGAATTTTTTTCCGTCGCGCAACACATCTCTTCTCCGTACACAAGTGTCAGATTGTGGATCTGAAGGTTGCGATTGAAAGGTCAAATTTTCAGCGTCTTAATGGCGGTTTCAAATTGAAAATAGGACAAGTGTGTACGGAGAAAAGACGTTTTAAGTGGCGGAAGAATAATTAATACTAAGGGTGCGTCTCTATGTACTTCAAACTTAGAGATTTTTTTTTGTTTTTTAGCGCAGATCCGGCGTTCAAATCTGACGGTTTAAACAAAAATACCTTAAAGCTCACAAAAAAACATTTTTTGTCCGAATGTTTTTCAAAATTTAGACACGACCTTTAGTTCTCTATCGATCGATGTGCAACTCAACCCAGTTACTATTTTTTTCCTTTTGCGACCAATAAAATATGGGTCTTAAGGTCATATTGTATGTTTTGCGTACAATAGGCATATTGTATGGGCCTACTTTCACCTACTTTTGAACTATGGTTCATTTGTATCTAAAGTTCGGATGACCATCGCGAAGTTGCGAATGCCCACCGACGCATTTGGGTGGAGATGGGGAACAATACGATGCACGTCCTTTCACGCGTGGCATCGAGATTTTTGCTTAGTTCCTCCTCATAATTGCAATGGGCTACAACCTATTTTTAGTCCCTTGCTCGCTGTACTTTAAGTAATGTGTCTTTCTTTCACAATATGCTTAAGAGTGACAATATGTTCTCACTGTTAAAATAAACAAAAAATGCATTACCTTGAAACAACCAATTGAGCATCCAACAATCAAGTTTTTGTTTAGGAGAATTATGGTTCAGATTGAGTGGTTTTATGTATTGATGGTATACATCAAACAGTACCATAAAGAGTGAAATAGGATTCTACTTATCATAAACCTCGTGTATTATTGTGGTATGCAACAGTCTACGATTATGGTTGTTGGGATAAGTGTGAGTATAGTAGTAATTTTCTATTCATACATACTATGGGTCGAGATTTTCTTTTATGTTTCTTTGGTTTTTAACCTAAGTTTTATCGCGATTGTGGTTTGCTACGCATTTGCGGCACCCCGAGCTTGTTTGCAACATAAGTGATGTTTGTCAATAGTGCACGTGTGTATTTAGTTCATACGTATGTATATGGCTAGCTATAAGTTTTTTTTTTTTTTACGACTTATATGATTTTTTTTGTGGACAATATAGCATATGGGTGTGTATGTGATTATGATGAATAAGGAGGCAAACTGCATTGGCGAGTAAAGCGGAATTGCGTAAAAAATCAATTGGTCATACAATTTGTCATTGGAATCAATTTTATATTATAAATTGTTACATTTATGCTTTCACCAGTTAGTAGGTCAACGTTAGAGGTTTGATGTTGTTCAAGAAAAATAATACAATTATAATGTAACCTGTTTACTATGACAGTTTTAATACTAATTGGTCTCAATCATTTAAATGTTGGTCACATAATAAAAAGCAAAGCTTTTATAACTGTTAATACATACACTCCTTCCAAAAAGAAGGTTAAACAGTAAGATAATAACATTATAGGATAAAATCATACAACTATACGAAATAATGTCATCAAAATAGAAAAAAAACCAACTTAATCATATTTAAAACCACCAAAATTAAGGTACCTACTTAGGAAACAACAAAATCACATGATAACATGCACAGTGAAACGAGTATTATGGCATCGAACAAAAACTGGTTTGATATGCAACCCTTGAAATTTGTACTCGAACTATGTGATGGTTGATTCAAAATTACCATAAAGATATGATGTGGGGCTTTATGAATTAACACTCAATATATTTTAACATTCTAAAAAGGAAATATAGTTTTGAAAATAATGGTTTCGACAAGTTACTAAATAAATTGGTATTCAACGGATTAGAAAATAAACAAGGCACATGAAAAAAACACGTTTTATGCGTAACTTTAGCAGTTGACACAAGAATTGAAGCTAATCCATTTCAAAGAAACGTCACATGTTACCTACATTATTTGAATATGCAAAACTAGAAGCGCCTTAGCAAGGCATCGCTTTAATCACCAAGTCAAAGCCACATGGGTAGATTGATAAATATAGCAACCCCAATCAATTATACCCTAACCTTAATTCCATCTAATTCTTTAAAAGCTACAATATTTTGGATGATGGATAATAACTTTTACCAATAGTGGTTTATACATGTGAAATGTATTGGATTTAACACATGCTATTGGGAGTTGCACGATTTATCCACGTTATTTTCTATAGCGGTTAGAAAATCGTTACATTACTTTTGTGATTTTCTTTCCAAAACAAACTCCCACCCAGGTCAAAGGTCGCAATCGGGTACCCGGAATCCGTACCCAACCGACCGCGTCGGATCCGGAACGGATTCGGGTGCCAATTTTTTGGGGCAGACCGGATTGGACCAGTTGATGCAGAAAAGAAGAAAACAAATTCGGGTACGGTCGGGTAAGCAAAAAACGAAAAAAAATGAAGGTTTGGTAGGTACAGAATACTACAACGTGAGTCGATATTAACATTAAGTAATTATTAGTGTAAAAATTAATTAGCGTTATCAACTCTAATTTGGATTTTTCATGATTTAAAAATAAATAAATAATATAATTGATCCATAACTCTATTTTGGGTACATTTCGCCTATAACATATCTGCGATCAGGATATTTACACTAAAATAAATACGATCGCATTCTCCTTTAATTTATGAGCGCAATTTTTTTGTGCGATTGCAATTATTTTAATCCAAATTTCGTAATTACTTACTTAATAAAGTACCATTTATACTGACTGACACGTCCGTACACCACACTATTTAAGATCCTAAATTATAATTTTCCACGCTAATTTACCAGAACCTTAATTAACGTTGAAAAAAATTAGTGTTATTAATTATTTTTCAGGTTTTGGGATCAAAATGTGGGGGCGCTGATATAGCGTTAACACCGCTAATAGCGATTTAAGGTGAACTGTACAGTACATCGTGAATTGTTATTATCATATTAAACGCTAATTCGTAACCTTTTTTTTCAAATTATAAAATATAATTCTCCATACTATTTAAAAAAACCCTAATTTATAATTAGAGTAAACTATTTATTTGAAAATTTCCAAATTCCCAATTAGCGTTAATAACGATAATTATTCCTAAAGGCTAAAAAAACTTATACTCTAATAACGATCAAAGGTGTACCGTACTGTACTAGTATGTACTGTACACCATGAATCATTATTAGTGTTAATGTTTTTTTCGTCGCTTAAAACATATTTTCTCCGTACACACGAGGGTTGCGATTGAAAGGTAAGATTCTCAACTTCCGATTGGCTATCTGAAATTTAAAATCGGACAAGTGTGTACGGATTAAATATGTTTTAGGTGGCGAAAAAACGATTAACACTAATAGCGATACACGGTGTAGTGTCTATACACCGTGTATCGCTATTAGTGTTAATTTTTTTGTTGCCACTTAAAACATCTTTTATCCGTACACAATGGTCAGATTGTTGATATGACGGTTGCGATTGAAAGGTAAGATCCCCAACTTCCAATTGGCGGTCTCAAATTGAAAATTGGACATGTGTGTACCGAGAAAAGATGTTTGAAGTGAATAAAACATAATTCAAAAGCAGGGGTTTTATTGTAGGCCTTTGGTCGGCGCCTTTATCGTTAGTTGTGTTATGGGCTTTTCATGTGATCTTCTTAGATCGCTACTTTGATCAGCGACCGCCCGATCGTCCGAATCTGACGGTGTAAATAATTTTTTTTGGTCCGAATGTTTTAATTGGTCCGAATAGGTCCGAATACAACATGGGTCTTAAGGTCATATTGTATGTTTTGCGTACAATAGGCATATTGTATGGGCCTACTTTCACCTACTTTTGAACTATGGAATAAAATAATATGAATGCTAATAGCGATACACGGTGTACTATCCAAACCTTATTGTACTTTGTACCACTAATTCTGTACTTATTCGGGTACGGTTAGTCGCGAGAAATCGAGTTTCGGTTAAACTTTTTTTTTTGTAAACGCGTATCGGGTTACCGGGTAACGATTTAGGAGCGTGCATCTACCCGGTCGGATTTCGGGTGTTCAGATTTTGAAAAAAAAAATGTCGGATTCGGGTATCTGAAATTTTGACTTTTGCGACAACTGACCCAGGTACACCTTATAGGCTTTTACGGTTCTTCCGGTGCATATCTTTTGAAACCAGCTAAAATGAGTCGCACCCAAATTTGCGGAACGCACAAATCAGGACAAAATGGAATTGTATGATCATACCGTAAAGTGTTGTTTGTCTTTTTGGATGATTCCTGTTTGCGAACGGACAAATTTATCCCGCTACGCATTCCAGTATTCCACCCTCATTTTCAAGTGTGTGGCATTTGCATCGACGTTCGTGGTGAATATCCGTTTAAATGGGACAATCTGGACCGTAATTCACTGTAGTGTCTACGAGCGGTGACTTGCGTAAACCGTACGGAATTTTCAGATAGCTTAATAACGAGACCTTTCAAATATATGTGTGAACGTAACCGATTCAAGAATTCAAATTTAATGAATCCTGGCCACAGAACATAGCTCTTGTACAGACACGGCGAATTTCAGCCGTCGATTACACGACTAATGCCATTCAAATTTTAGGCAGTCCAGCTAACCTCCGACAATCACTTCATACCGTCAGATATATTTATAAATGTGAACTTAGATAATCAATAACCGTCGGATGTTTGACGTGAGATAGCTTTGAAAGAAGCTTCGAAAAACTTGTACAGCCCGTACTAACTGGTACGATCTGTACGATTTGTACTCTGGATTCAGCAGAGTTTGAAAATTGAAACTTTGAATCACCAACGGCTCCATTCAAAAGTTCCCAGAATCCCAACGGAAATCAAACCCTAAATCATCATTTCAAAAAGTATAGAGCTCTGCAGTTTTCTTGGTTAAAGTCGAATTGCAGGAAAATTTTGGCGGGAAAATGTTACGCACAGAGGATTGTTGAGTCGATACTTGTTGAGATTGTTGACATTACTGCAGATCTAATTTATTCATCAATCAAACCCTAATTTCCAGCAACAGTTTTAAAACAGAGAGAGTCAGATAAGAGAAAGAGGTCTCTCCCACCTACCTAGGTCCCATATTTCCTCCATATTTCCTCCATTTTACCTCTGTTTTCCCTCTTATTTCCCTCCATTTTTCCCCCATTTCCCCATTTTACTTCATCGATTTCCTCTCCTTCCTCTCCTTCCATTTTCCTCCACTCTCTCTCTCACACTAGCAACCTATCCACTCTAAACCTCTCCATTCCTTCCCAGAACAATAAAAACAAAACACTCCATGGCTGCCACGAATTTTCTAAGTCATACAATATGGAAGCCTCCCTCGTCTTCTCCCTCTCGCTATCCCTCTGTCCCCCGAGGCTATAGAGAGTCTCCAACTCTCCAACTCTCTTCAACACTCGTCCAAACCGGAAAAGAATCCGAGATCCTCCGACAGTCCTTTAGATTGTTCCACGTGGCAATCCGACGGTCCTCCTTGCATCAACGGCAAAGGTCCAGAAAGATGTCTCCCAATACCTCATTTAGTGTGGTTTTGGGTTCAGCAGTGGCCACGGCCTCCTCTGTGAGGGAACAACTCTCCACAGGACCGAGTGTGGCTCTCCCCTTGGATTATTACAAGGTATTGAAGAAAACGATCATTTGTCCCTATTTTATCCCTATTTCATTTTTTTTTGTGCTCTTTTAATGCCACTATTCTCTCTCTTCTCTCTCTCTCTCTCCCCCTCTCTCTCTCTCTCTCTCTCTCTCTCTCTCTCTCTCTCTCTCTCTCTCTCTTTCTCTATTGCTAGATATGTTATCGATTGTTCCTATTTTATCCGTGCTTTTATCCCTTTATCCTTACTTTTATCCATATTTTTTATCCCTAACTTTTATCCCTATTTTTTATCCCTATTATCTCTGTTTTTAGCTCCACATAAGTTTCCCCCTATTTTAGCCTATTTTATTTCGTTTCATTTGTTGTTTGGATTTTTTCCTGGTTTTTTGCGAGGCTCTGGTCTAAGGTTTAGTATTTAGGGTGTGCGATGTGTTGCAGTTAAAATTGTTTTTTTTTTTTTATATTTTTACTGAGGAAACGAACAAAATTCAAGAATGAAAGCATTGGGGATAAGTTCTGTTGTTTTGGTTTCCACTTCTTTTTTCTTTTCTTTTCTTTTTTAAAGCTATGAACTGATTAGTCGGGTTTTATTTTCTTTCTCCCTTACGGTTTTTTAAGTTTTTTGTGCCGTCAATGTTTTTTTTGAAGTCAGGATTCAGGTGATAATGGTGATCTCTTGGGTTTTACAGAGATTTCCTTTTGTTATTAGAATTATAATCAATTTAAAAAGCAATGGTATCAACCAGTGATTGCAGAGCCACTGAATGAGACTCACCTGTCACCTTGCTTTTGCCAATTTGCCGTTTCTGCTAATTTGCCTTATCCAATCCAATAGTTTATCCAAAATATGCTGATTTTGTCATTGACTACTTTGTCTTTTTGCTATTTTTGTGTTATCCAATCATGTCCTAATCTGTCTCATCCATATGCTAATTTTGTCTCTTATCCAATCATATTCTACGTTTTTCTGTTAACTTTGCCTTTTATCCAGTCATATGTGCATTTGTCTTTTTGCTGAACTTCTTATCCAATCATATGCTAACTTTATCTCTTATCCAATGATGTGACAGATTCTCGGAACAGAACTCTACTATAAAAAAGAGGCAATTGAAGAGGGTTACAAATTCCGTGTAGGTTCTGTACCGGAGGAGGGATACAGCCCGCAAGCTCGGGCAGCTCGATTGGAAATTTTGCGAGGTGCCCGAGATCTTTTGTCGGATCCTTTGACCCGAAAAGAGTACAATGAGGAGATGACTTTGGCGAGAGCAGCCTCGAAAGAGAGAGAAGCCTGTGTAGTAGATGTCCCCATAGAAAAGGTAAGGAGGAGGAAAATAACAAATGTAAAAAATAAAAAATGTGAAAAATGGGTATTTTTGGATTAGGGAGAAACTTGTGTTTTGGATGTTCTCATACAAAAGGCTTTTTAGGGTTTTTTAGGTGGGAGGAGTAAGGAAATTGGTGAAATAAAAAAATGTGAAAAATGGGTATTGCTGGATTAGGGAGAAACCCGTGTCCCCATAAAAAAGTTGAGGAGAGAAAAGTTGAGGAAGGATGAGGTAGTGGAGTAGGGAAATTTAAAAGATGCAAAACATAAAATTTGTGGATTATGGGTATTGCTGGATTAAGGAGAGAAGTCTATGTCGTGGATAAGAAAATGTAAGGAGGAGGAGTAAGGAAGGGATTCAGTGGTTATCGGAAATGTAAAAAATCCAGTGTAAAAATGGGTATCGGTGGATTGGGGATGGGCAATTTTGAAAGTTTAATCATGGTGGAGAAGATAGAAAGTTGAAGAGTTCCATTTGTTGCTTTCTCTCCCTTTCTCCCTCGCTTTTCTCACTCTCTCTCTCTCTCTCTCTCTCTGGGTGTCTATCTCTCTCTTCTCTCTCCCTCTCTGTCTCCCTCTCCCTCCGTTTGCAGGTTCCTGGTGCTCTCTGTCTCCTCCAAGAGGCTGGAGAATCCAAACTGGTGGTAGAGATTGGGGAACGCCTATTGAAGGAAAGGGGTAGAAGGAGAGGAGGAGGAGTGGGAGGAGAATACGACAAATTTGACCAAGATGTGGCTTTAGCAACAGCTTTGGCTTATGTTGACTTGTACGGACAGACTATGGCAGCTTTGGAGGGTAGAAGTACTACTACCTCTACCCCCTCCGCTGGTTCAGATACTCGCTTCCCTCCACCCCCCGGAAGTCTGGCCAAGGGATTCGAGTACTTGGAGACAGCCATGAAAGTTTTACAGGTGTGATACGTGTCACTCGTCAGTTTTTCGGGATTGTAGGTAGATAGACACGTAGGATTTGAATAGAGTGGTTTTTCTTTTTTGGGTGGACGCAGAGGAAAAGGCATGGTGAGAATAACATTTTGTGGGTGGTGGTAAGAATGCAGGTACATTATCAAATATATGATTTTTGAATGTGATTTTGGGGTTGTCTGTTGGTAGTTAAGATGTTTGATCACAGTTTGTGTATTTAAAAAGGGGACACATGTATAGAGGAAAGGAAGAGTGGAATTGAAATTAAAATTAAAACGGAAACTGAAATGAGACTGGGTGAAACGGAGGAAGGGGAAAAGTGGTGACTATTTAAACTTAGGGTTTAAACAGTGGCATGAATTTGTGTATGCATTTTTGCATTCAAAAGAAAGGCCTCCTCTCTTTCATCTCTATTTTTTCTCTCTGTCCCTTTCTTCTCCCGTTCCTCTTGTTTCTTCCCTCTCTTTCCTCTCCTTTGCCTCTCTCGTTCCTCTCCCTTTCCTTTCTCCTTCCTCTCACTTTCCTCTCCTTTCCTCTCCCACTCGTCTCCTTTTCATCTGTCTTTCTTCTCCCTTTCATCTCCCTTTCTTCTCACTTTCCTCTCCCTTTCCTCTCCCTTTCCTCTCTCTTTCCTCTCCTTCCCTTCCCTCTTTCCACTCCCTTTCCTCCTTTCTGTGTCTGGCAAGAAAGGAGTCATGATGTTGACAAAAGGGAAAAGTGATGTTGTAAAGATTGGAGTGATGTTAGGAAGGAGAAGTGATGTTGACAAGGAATGATAAAGCTAATTGACGTTTTTTGTGATGTAATTAGTAATTAATGTTTTTTGTAACCATTATTGGGGTTTTTCAGAATGTGGGAGGGCCAAGTTTCACCCCCCAGTTACAAGAGGAAATAGATGAGGTGCTGCGATTGTTAACGCCACAATGCATTTTGGATTTACTCGCACTCCCTATGGATTCTCTTCATAGCAGTAGTCGAAAGGAGGGATTGGAGGTAGAACTTCCTTTCACTCTCATTTTTTTCTTTTTCTGTTGTCTTTTCTGTTTCTTTTTCCTTTTTTCTTTTTTTCCTCAATTGTTGAGAGTTAAAACGGGTAGTCTTCATTTACAAATTCACATTTTGACAATCTATTTTCACACTCTTATAGTACTCAATTCATAGCCTCCTTTTTAGTTTCTTAGGTTTTTTTTTTTATTTTTGTCTTTCGCTACCCTTCTTGCTTTGAAGTTTTTTTTTTGGGAAGGAAGAAGAGTTGCCAAGTTTACACTGATTTTGAGGGAGAGGGAAGAGGGGAGAAGAGAGAAGAGAGGGAGAGGGATTATCTGCAATTTAATTCTTAGGTGCAATTCATAAACTCATATCTGCAATTTATTCTCATGTGTAATTTGAAAAGAATGACAAGTAACAAGGATAATTATAACTTTCACCATAATAATATTAACGACAATAACTATAACTTCGACTAAAATAGTATTAACTACAATAACTATAACTCTAATCATTATTTAGTTCGATTTTATTATTTTTCTTGCAGGGTGTGAGAACTTTACTTTGGAATGTGGACGAAAGTGGGGAACCGGTGGAGTTACCGGGAGGAATCAAAAGAGTGGAATTCATTCAACAGGCCTTTTACCAAATGACTACAGAGGAACAAGTGGGTATTAAAGTCTTTTTTTTTTTTGGTTTTATTTTTGTTCTTTATGCTGTTTTTTTATGTGGAAAATATAAATTTCAAGTGGAAAGAATAACATTGGTTACTGTTGAATAAAATGGTTAAAAATCTAGGTTTTTGAAGGTAACCTGTTGCAGTTCTACAGGTGCAATTCTGAAAAAAGAAAAAGCCTTTCTCTTCTATAATTCTCCACACCTCTCTCTCTCTCTCTCTCTCTCTCTCCTCTCTCTCTCTCGTCTCTCTCTCTCCTCTCTCTCTCTCTCTATCCCCCCTTGTCCCACTCTCTCCCTCCTCCCTCCTCTCCCCGCTCTCTCTCACTGCTCTTTTAATGTAACTCTCTCTCTCTCTCTCTCTCTCTCTCTCCTCTCTCTCTCTCTCTCTCTCTCTCTCTCTCTCTCTCTCTCTCTCTCTCTCTCTCTCTCTCTCTCTCTCTCTCTCTCTCTCTCCCGATCCCACCCTCTTCCTCCCTCTCCCTCTCTCCCTCCTCTTGCACTCTCTCCCTCTCTCCCTCCCTCTCCCTCTCCAGATCCAATTCGACCAAGACTCCCCCGAAACTCTTGACGCTGAAGCCTCCGAAGCTTACTCCATCGCTCTCTCTCTCATTGCCCGGGGCTTCTTTTTAAACCAACCGAAAGATATAAAAGAGGGAGATTCTCGACTCGCCGAGCTTGAAGAGAGACCGGAAATTCTCCAAAGAGCGAGCAAAGTTTCTATGGGATTTCTCCCTAACGAACTTTCGGTAGAGAGAGCGATGAGTGCCTTACTATTGGGACAGGTGGGAGAGTGTTTAAAGAGGTTGGGATTGGAGGAAGATCCTCCAATAGGAGATTTGACTATGGCAAAATTTGTATATGAGAATTCTCCAAACGCGAGTGGGGTCTGGTGGAGTAGGTTGACGGGAGGGGAGGAGAGAGGGGGAGGGAAGAGAAGTGGGTCGGAGTCGAGGAGAGAGTGGGAGGAAGGAGAAGGAGATGGGGAGCGGGAAGGAGAAGGGAGAGGTGAAGGAGGAGGAGGGGGAGAGGGAGAGGGAGAGATAGAGGGAAGTTTGAAAAGTGAACTTTTACCGGGACTTTGTATGGCTCTTAGATGGTGGTTGGAGGAGGTTTTAGTTCTCCGTTTTCGGGATTTAGAGGGGAATGCAGTTAGTTTGGGAGACTATTTTGACAACCCCGCGGTAATAAAGGAACTCGATAATTTGGGTAAAAACGGGTCTTCAATTAATTTAATTAGTATTAAGGACGCCGGGGCTCAGGCAGGGGGGGCAGCGAGACAGGCTTTGGCGGCTCTCCAAGCTCTTCGAGGAGCTTTAGGGAGGGAGGAGAAGGAGGAGAGTTTGAGAGGAAGTATAGTAGGAGGGGGAGGAGGAGGAGGAGGGAGTTCTCTGGCAGAAAATGGAGTATGGGGACAGAAAGAGGGAGGAGGAGGAGGAGGCAGAGGAGTAGAGACAGCGATCGTGGCTCGAAATCGAAGTCAGAGAGAATTTTGGTTAAGGGATAGAGAAGTTTTCGGAGGAGTAGGGATAGGGAGAGGGGGAGGGTTAGCTGTGGAAGACTTAGCTGTGGAAAGTGAGAGAGGAGGGGAGAGAGTAGGGGAGGTAGGAGGGATATTAATGGAGGGGGAGACAACCAGGTCGGAGGAGAGAGACGAACGGGTCGAAGGAGAGGGATTACCTTCTGTGAAGGGGAAGAGAGGAGGGTGGTCTGGAGGAAAAACTTTTCTTTTATGTCTTGCTTTTGGGGGAGCCATGGCCGCCGGATTTTGGGGAAGGAAAGGGATGGGAGGGATAAAATTTGGGCAAATGAATGTACCGGGCATAAGTTCTGTGGAAATTTCGGAGTCTTTTGGTAAGTAACAGGCTCTCTCTCTCTCTCTCTCTCTCTCTCTCTCTCTCTCTCTCTCTCTCTCTCTCTCTCTCTCTTCTCTCTCTCTCTCTCTCTCTCTCGCCCTCTCGCTCTCCGCTCTCTCGCTCTCTCGCTCTCTCTCTCTCGCTCTCTCGCTCTCTCGCTCTCTCCTCTCTCTCTCTCTCTCTCTCTCTCTCTCTCTCTCTCTCTCTCTCTCTCTCTCCTCTCTCTCTCTCTCTCCTCTCTCTCTCTCTCTCTCTCTCTCTCTCTCTCTCTCTCTCTCATTCCCTCTCTCTCTTTCTCTCTCTCTTTCTCCTCTCTCTTTCTCTCTCTCTCTTTCTCTTTCTCTTTCTCTTTCCCTCTCCCTCTCCCTCTCCCTCTCCCTCTCCCTCTCCCTCTCCCTCTCCCTCTCCCTCTCCCTCTCCCTCTCCCTCTCCCTCTCCCTCCTCCCTCTCCCTCTCCCTCTCCCTCTCCCCCGCTCTCTTCCTTTTTCTTTTCCTTTTCCTTTTTCTTTTCCTTTTTCTTTTTCTTTTTCCTTTCCTTTAACTTTTACTTTTCCTTTTCCTTTCCCTTTTCCATTTCCTTTTAACAAATAAAACTAATTTCTCTCTCTGCCTTTTTTTTTGTTTTCAAATAACGAGGGATAATTATAAGAGGCTGACTCTTTCCTTTCTCTCTTTGTTTCCTCTTTTTCTTCTTTTTCTGTTCCTTTTTCTTATCCTTTTCCTTTTTCTTATCCTTTTCCTTTTTCTTTTCCTTTTTCTTTTTCTTTTTCCTTTCCTTTAACTTTTACTTTTCCTTTTCCTTTCCCTTTTCCATTTCCTTTTCCTTTTCCTTTCCCCTTTTTCTTTTTATTTTTCTTTCCCTTTCTAAAAACAAACAGGAAGGAGAGGAGAGACGGCCGAGATCCGAATAGTGAAAGCCAGGCAGCAGGAAATTGCCCGGAAGGTTCTCAAAAGTTGGCAAGAGGCCAAAGCGGCAGCCATGGGCTTGACTCATGATATCGCCAGACTGGAAGAGGTAAGGTTTTTGGTTTTTTGGCTTTTTTGGTTTTCGGTTTTTGGTTTTTGGGTTTTTCGGTGTTCGGGTTTTTGGTTTTCGGGCTTTCGGGTTTTTGGTTTTTGGGTTTTCGGGTTTTTAATTTTTTGGTTTTTGGTTTTTTGTTTTATAAGGGTTACTGATTAGTTTTTTTAACTGACCTGTGTTGAAAAAAAAACAGGTTTTTTGAGGGTTTTGTGAGGGTGGGTGGAGTTTTTTCTGTAAGGGTGGGTGTTTTGTTAAGAAAAAAAAATGATTTTTGTTTAGGGTTTTAAGGAAGGTTTTTTTTTTTGTATGTTTGTTGCAGAAAGAATTAGTGTGGTCCAGACTATGTACGGTTCAGGTTTTACACAATGAAGTTATATATAAGTTAGGTGTTAGTTAATTATTTATAAATATGTATGTAATTATATTGCTTTATTACATATATATCGTATATGTGTCACTATACATAGTTCAGTTTATAATTTTATATAGTTTTAAATTTAACTATACTTAAGGTTTTTAACAGTGAAAAATTATAAAGTTGTGTAAACTCCTATTTCTATTTTTGGCTTTATTTCTATTTTTTTTTCTATTGAACTTTCTTTCTCGGTTTTCCTCCACTTTTCTTGGGTTTTTCCCGGTTTTCTCCTTTTTCTCTAGTTTCTCGGTTTTTCTTGATTGTTGTGTTTTTCTCGACGGATAGTCTCAGTTCTTCTCAGGCTTTCTCGGCCTTTTCCAAGTTTTTGTTGTTTTTTTGCAGCTTTTTTTTTATCGTCTCGTTTGTTTTTCTAGGCTTTTTTCCTCGTTCTTGAACTTTCAAGAAACTAGTTTCTCACTTCTCTCACTTTTTCTCGGTTTTTCTCGGTTTCTCGGGTTATTTTTGGGTTTTATTTTCCAGATTTTGGAAGGTCCTATGCTTCAAATTTGGCGAGCGAAGGCGACTGATGCCCGAGCTAACAAGTGGCATTGGGAATTCAAATTGCGAAATCTTAAGGTAAAATTATTTGGGTTTTTTGTCTAATGGTTTTTAAGGGTTCTTTCTGGGTCTTAAATGTTTTTAGTGTCTTATAGTTTCTTCAGGGTTTTAGGGTTTTGAGAGATTTTAGGGTTTAAGGGTTTCGTTTGGGTATTTGAAAAAAAGAAAAACAAAACAAAGTTTTTTTCGGTTTGTTTGGAATGTTCTAAGGTGGTCCTTTTGATTTTTTTGGAGAGACGATTACAAATTTGGGAAAACTTCTTTTGGTCCACTAGGGCAATTAGTTTGTTTAATCGACGAAAGAGAAATGGAATAGAAATGGAATATTGAATAGAGTTCCCTTTTGGTGGTCATGTTTATCTTGTACAGCGAAAAATGCTTGGTTTAGTCATAATTTTTGTTTTAGTTTTGGTCTATTTTTCATACCTGTACTACTGATTACATTACGTATTTCCATTGGAACGGGAGGATGGGAGAGGGAAACCATAATTCATTTTTTGTTTATCCTTAATTTTATTTCTCATTTATCCTGCCATTTTCAGTTTCTTGTCTCATTTTTTGTTTTCTTTTTAGAATTTAGAGTGGAAATTTCTAAAATGTCGAAAAATAAATAAATAAATAAAAACAGCAGAAATCTCTGAACATAGTTACGGAGCCTTTTTTATGGCTTGCAAATAGGAACCCGTCTTCTTCTCCTTCTCCTTCTTCTTTTCCTTTTTTCTACCTTTTCTCCTTTTTTGTTTTTTATTCCTTTTCTCCTTTTTGTCTTTCCTCATGTTTGCTTTTTTAACGTTGCCCTTTCTTTTTTTTTCTGTTCTTTTTTTAGATTGGAGATGTCCAACTCACACCGGATGGTCATCGAGCCACAGTCGAAGCTACTATTGAAGAAAACGCCAAAATGTTTGACCCAAGTCAACCTTCTCATAATGACTCTTATCGTGACGCTTATACCGTCCATTACGACCTCGTTCTTACGGAAACTGGATGGAAAATTTGCGACGGCACCGTATTACGATAAAGAAAACAAGCAAAGAAAAATGATGTTTGCTTAACATATAGCTTTAGGCTTTTTCATTGCGTCACTCCTTTCTCGATTCTCTTTTCGCGATGGTTTCGGAAGGTTTACTGTGGAGATTAGGATTTTTGTATCGGTTTTTTAGGTTTTTGAGGTTTTTTGTACAGAGTTTGACCTTTATATGGTGGTAAAAGAGTTACTAAGTCGTGAGATAAGTGATATCATACAGGGGGAGAAGGAGATGAGATTTAAAGGGATTAAAATGGTTGGAGATAAAAGTATAAATGGGGGTAGTATCAAGGTATAGACATATCCACAGTAAAATATCCCCATTTAATTACCAAAAGCTGTACAGATCCCATTCCCATCTTCCCACTCTCTGTAGTAAAGGAGATTTATTTGTAGTGTACTTTTTCGTCCACTACTAAGGGAAACTTACTGCACTTTAGGTCTTTTATAATTTATTTTATTTATGTGTCTTTTGGTTTTGTAGAAGTTTTTTTAGTCACAAGAGTTGGTATAAAAATAGTTGCAATGGAAAAAATCTCGTGATTTCACAGCGATGGAGATCCTATGAGAAAATTAAATTGCAGAAACATAAATAATTTCGCATTGTTTTACTATTGAAGCCAATGTATTTATACGATATGGAGATATTTGGAACATACAGAATGTTAAGTTTCTGTGAATGAAGTCTCTGTGATGCACTTTCTTTACTGTTTTTAAACTTTCCTTCATGAAAATACTTTTGGTTTTTTAAAATTTTACATAGAGCTGGTCATATTTTGCCTGCTGGAAGGCTAATAGATTTAACAACACTAAATCCGTGGCCCTAAATTCTAGCCCTTCTAACCCTTAGAAAACCCTAAAAAAACCTAAAATGGCATTATTAATAATCCTTATTGTTTTTTTCTGACCCTAATGTCTTAAACGGTACAAAAGCAGCCACGTCACTTATATCCGAATTATAATTAATAACCCTAATGTAAACCCTAATAATATCTCCCTCTGATAATCTCTTTACTCTAAAAACAAAACACGTTTAGTGAGAAAAACAAAGGTGACCTATTGTATTTGTTTGTTGTCCAAATTACTGTTGATATTAAATGTTAAAATGGATACTTCAAATTGTGAAAGAATCATATTGTGACATCTGTCGCTCCTCAAATAACCATTTTTCAACTAATTGACACTCCACAGAGTTATAACATATGATATATAAACCATAGAAAAAAAGGGAATGTTGGGGTTTTAAAAACCCATGCGCCCACCCTCACAATATCACCAACCTAATAATATATACAAAACAAAGGTTTAGGACAAAGGTTTTCCAGAGTTTTCTGCTTGAGATCTTCATGGAAATCCAGTTCTGTATAATGATTTCGACAGTTGAAAATAGCTACCACATAATTTGTAATTGCTTTAACTTTCACTTGTTTTTGAATCAGTTAGTGCACAATAGATGACATTATACGCGTTTAAGGTCGTCAATTTCACTGAATGATATTAATTGACACTGAAAAAAGAAAAAAGTAAAGTATCATAATAATTCACGGAACTTTAACAGTTCGTGTATGAAAGGATTTCCTCGAAATTGATTTATTTGCATGTCGTCGAAAGTTTTGGTACTTGGAATTCAATAGGGAAATGGCATACAAAATGTTGGCATTTAAAAAAAGCATTTTTCACCAATTTATTTTTAATGTAGTATTGAAACAGCTTAAGTATTTTGCTCAAATGGCACTTCAATCTGATGATGTACCTTTTAAGTTTACAGTTCCTTACATTGGAGAGAAGATGAGAACTTCCTAGATGAAACCATTACATGAAAAAAAAACATTTCCGTGAACCATTTGATCGCACATCCCAAAATCAACAAAATTGACCACCTTTGGCCTCTGGATATTTTTGTAGAGAGTACACACACAGATTGTAATAAAAAAAAAGAATATTATCATTAGCTCACCTGCTTTCATCAAGTCGCTTTGGCGGAGTGGTTAACGCGGTGCCCTGCTAAGGCATTGCCCTCTGGGCGCGCAGGTTCGAATCCTGCAGGCGACGACTTTCACTTTTGCTGGTCCATGAAATTCAATTAAATACAAGGAATTGATCATGGCAGTGACTGTTTTGGTTGCGCACAGTCACTTACGTCATTTTGTCAAAAAATGTACGCTTGAAGTACACATTGGTACAAGTAAAGTACCGTTGAGTGTAAATTTGATTGTCAATCGGTTGGACAGCTTTGACTTTCAGAATATTGTTTCAACCGCTTAAACTATTGCCGCGCTTGCGAACGTCGACCGTCATAAAAAAACTAGCAATTCACACGGCCGGCGAACGTTTACGGTAACAAAACTGCGGCAACCACAATCACTTTTAGTCGTTACGTGAGCTCCACGGTGCGAGCACGTTGGATATTAGCTTAGCCTCAAAATTGAAATTTAGGGTGCGTCTCCATGTGCCTAAGTAAAGGTTTTTTTATGTCGTTTTCCTGTAAAACTTAGAGCCATACCGCTTAAGTTTCAACCGTACAAAAAAAATTGAAAAATGAGAAGTACATTTTGCGTCATCATCAAATTTAGGATGTACTACATGTTGTCGTCTTGTGTTCTCCGACCCACGGCCACGCCAAAAAACGTCATCTTCAAAAAAAGGGAAGATGTGTTTTAAAATAAAGTATTTTTTAAAAACAAATAGGAAGATGTATTCGCACGTGTAACAAAGTTTCAAAAAAAAATCAAAAGAATCCCAGCGACGACAAAAAGTGCACGATCCGCTATGTTTTGTCCGTTTGCGTTTAGGTACGACGAAGCAAAGAACACAATTTGTTTGGCTTTGTAAGTTTGCGCCTGGTACGGATTTATTTCGCCAGGGGTCTCAAGATTTTGATGCCATTTCACGTTGAGTGGACAGGCGACGCAAAGGCAAAGTGCATCTCTTCAACCGTGAAACGACACAGCCTAGATGGCGGTACGTCTACAATGTCACAAAAACTCATGCGACGTCACAAGCAGTTACAAAAAAAACGTGCGTCATCACAAATTGTAGATGTTAACATCCGTCACGGGCATTGTCAGCGCATACAATCGTCACACCCTTATGTAACAATTTCGTTCTTACACATAGGGACATCTAAAATCCGGGTCCGCCGGATCCGCTCTAAAAAACAAAGTAAATTCTCTAAGTTTCAAGTACATGGAGACGCACCCTTAGTCGTCTAAGGGTACTTTCGCATGTGCTAAAGTTACAGTTATATTTTTGTCGTTTTGCTCCATAACTTAGAAAAAAACGAGAAAATCCGCAGCCGTACCAAAAATAGAAATTACCACCGTACAAGTTGCGTTTCTTTGAAACTTTATACGTACAATAGTTTGTCGTCTAGCGCGATACAATTTGTCGTCTAGCGCTTTTCGACTCACTTTCGCGTCCTTTCAACACAAGTTCAAACTTTACATCAAATCACGTCGCCAGGTGATTTGAAATAAAGTCCAATAAAGTGAGGGAATAGGCAGACGCTGCCGCACGTGTCTGAAGTTTTTTTACGGTTTTTATGCGCGGAGTACCAAAAAAAACACACACACACTGCACGATTCCAGCCTGTGCATACTGTTTACCGTGCGATGATTTTTGTACAAGGGATTCCAGCCTGTGCATACTGTTTACCATGCGATGATTTTTGTACAAGTGCCGTCTCTCTCAAACACACGTGTCTTCACACAAACGGCGTATGATAAACATTAGCCACCTATGGGCAAGTGGGATGAAGAAAAACGAAACCGCAAACGAAACCGCATTTCTGTGCAACAGCGAAATGTATTTTAGGGTTTCGACACGTCGACAATGTGGCGTACGGACATTACGAAGTCACAAAAATTGTACAGCGTGCGGAGAAACGCCTCAAATTGAAGCCGAGTGGAAGTTTGGCCTTATTTTGTGTACCACTTCATCTGTCACAATGTTTCGTACACGTCTACGTAAGTCACTTTTTTAAGTGACAAGCTATTTGTGTTTACATCCTAATTCTCTGAAAGCAATACAAAGAATTTTCGCTAAAACACAAAATAACAAGACTAATTTTCGGTACATGCGAAAGTACCCTAAGCGTTACATCGAACTTAGGGTGGACTTCCATCAAAGAAGAAATATAGTTTTTTATTGACGGTCTGTAACAGGATCTCCTACTCTTAGAAATCCCATTACTACAAACAATTTTAACCACACATTCCGCACATTGGAAAATACACATCCACATTGGAAAGCACTCACATAAGGATAAACTTTAAATTAGAAGAAGCTTCTGTCCACATAACATTAGCTTGGTCTCTTGCCCTCGTGGCTCAACCCTTCTTTTAAAGTGTTTTCCTCTGCTCTCCACTCTTAAACAGTTCTTTTTCTTAACTACTAAAACACTACTTAGTTAGTAAAAGATTTCAATGCCAAAATGCCACTTCTCCAATTTGGTTTTAATCGCTCAGGACCAAGATCAATCTTAATTTCCACACACTTTTCCCAAAGGAAAAGATGTCTACTCTCCTCTTACACTTTCCTATTTATCCATCATCGCCCTGGACTCGCCATGCCTGTGTCAACGCTCCGTTGAACATGCTTTTACATGGGCAAATCATTGATAAGCAAGGACTCGGACTGACCCATGCAAAAACGTGCGAAATCTCCCACTAACTACGTAGCATTTACTAACCAATCAAACACTACATTTTACAACGTAGCAATTACTTGCAAAAGTGCACGCAAATCAAAACGCGACTTTGCACGATCGTGCGTCGCAAATTTAACTTGCGAAACTACCTACGAAACTTACATATTTGAATTATGACGTTCGTACTAAAAATCGTACGAAACGAACCATAATAGGTACCAAACCTCTATTAGTACGTTATAAAGACGTACGCCTTAAATTCGGCGGCTACTTTGACCCTTAACCTGTTTCAATGTTACCCACTTGTTATTTTGACCCCTAGCTGTCACCTAAATACACCCATCGCTGTATCTACATAAAGTTTATAGGCCGTTGGTCGTCCGTTTGAAAACCTTTAAATAGGCGGACTTTCTCTTCTTCTGCACCCGAAAACGACGTGGACCCCGGTCGACGTCAACAAACGGGTAAAGTTGCCCCTCGTCCCACGTCACCTACCGGGTAACTCCAAAAGTACAGTACCCCCTCGGCAATCGTTTTTGACCGTCAGAACTTGGCTGCCCCATCCCGTCACCGAAAACTAACAAAGTACCCCCTCGGCAATCATTTCTCACTGTCAGATCTTGGGTGCTAAACGAAACAATTTGCCGGACCACTGCCTGAATGCCACGTTATTTGCCATTTATAAAGCCCGGTACGCCAAAAGTGGCGCAAGCTGTGAACATGTCCTGTTACACAGTAGGCCCGGTTAATGAAAATGCCACGTTTCGAAGCACCAAGAAACGCAAACAATGCGAGTAAACCGTAACTATGAACCGACAATCTACGAACCGACAACATAAAAACCGACAACATAGTTACAAACATGCCACCTCAACAACCGGGTACCTTCAAAAGAAAGATCGGTACGCCAAAAGTGACACAAACTGTGTACATGTCCCATTTCATAGTAGGCCCAGTTAATAAAAGTGGCTCAAAAGGCGAAGATATGAGAAGCGCACATTAGATTAGTTACACAGAGTGGAAGCTAAATAAAAACAACATAATTCACAATAATACTCCAATTAGAGCAGACCTAGAACTGAGGGAGCCAGCAAGCACATAAAACGCAATACCTGTTCAACTCTCACGTATGTGATCCGTCTTTGTCGCTAAAAAAAGCACGATATGGTTGTTGTTTCATGTATAGTGAAGAGAAAACGTTGGGATATAACGCAAAAAGGAAAAAGAAACAGTGAACACATAGACATACGATGTTGTACACTTTGTTTGATGAAAAACACACTGAAGTAATAATCATACATTACGACACGGAGACATGAAATACATGTAGACACATGATGGCTGTACACTTTGTTTAGAGCAACAAAAAGAGTGAATAATCAAATCAAAAAACTAAAAATGAATAATGAAGATTAACAAGGGTTTTTGTACCCATGTAGAGTGTAGAAAAACAAATTAGATGAAAAGCGTCCTAAAAGATTAATCATAAGATAAGTAAACTAACCAACGTTCTATACTTTGTTCAAGGCAAAAGAAAGCGTGCTACAACAAGAGGCCAAAATCGAAGAAAGAATCTTCAAAACATTAGTACGCCTACCCGAGTTGAAGAAGAACCGAAGTGGTCACCAGCACACGAAACGAAAAAATCCCAACTCACGGGTAAGAGATACATTTGTGTTGCTAATGAAATTACCCTATGGTTGTTGTTAGAATGAAAAACGTAGTGAAATAAAGAGAAGTATTGCAACCAGTAAAAAACAACATCAAACCCAAAAACACACACTGATAATATACTTTGTTTAGGACAACAGAAAGCGTGACGAAACAAGAAACCAGAAAATAAAAAATAAGATCAAGAGCTGGGATATATGAAGAGTGGAGTGCAAAAGATATTTTGTGACAATCAAGCTGCGATTGCAATTGCAGCAAATCCTAAGCATCACTTTAAAGCAAAGCATATGGATATTCGCTTGAGCTTTGTTAGAGAGAAAGTTGAGAATAAAATAATTAGTTTGGAATATAGACCGGATAGAGAGATGGTAGCAGATATGATAACTAAGCTAGTTCCTTCTCCTAAATTAACTTTTTGTAGGGAGAAGTGTGGACTGAAAGAAAAGATAGACTAGAAAATAAGGGGAGTGTTGAAAAGTGATATTTTGTATTCTACCTTTTGTTTAGTCTTACAGTCCCCATACTTGTCGTAGTCACTGAGAATTGACAGGCAGCCATGGCTACCTTAGACAGATGAGAAGATATACAGAAGACAAAAGCTCCTGCAAAAGTTTTATTGACACAGCCAGGATTTGATCCTGAAACCTCTTGACATGGGCCGTACGGAATAGGCGTTCGCCTTATCCGTTACGTCTTGATGATTCGTTGTATAGAGTATGTTTGATAATTATATAAAATATACATGGCGACTTCTTTCCTTTAAAGCGACTTACGAAATGAAACAAAACATAGAACGTATGGTACCGCACGAAATGCAGTACCGCACGAAATAAATGAAACAGACATTTGATTTCGACGGACGAAATTAAATGTCGCGATCGACGACTCGCGAAGCAAGAAGAAAATTTAAACGGTCAACACGGAATGTTGACCGTCGAAATTCAACGGTCAACAAGGAAATTTGACCGGTGAAATTCAACGGTCAACATTTATTCGGCGCGCCGTCAGATCGAACTGCTGAAATTGATCACCGTGAAAAGAACGGACGGCACGCGTGAGTGCCGGTATGCCGGAACGACTATCTGGAAGAAGTTCGGCGAATTGGAAGGAAATGACACGTGGCATCATCCTATAGGATGCCGGAAGAGAAAAGTGACAGAATGCTATTAACCTATTTTTGCCACGTGGCAGACCAAGAATGGTGCTGAATATATCCGTACATAAAGTACGACGGCTGCTGTAATTTATATGTACACTAATTAGGATACTTCACGTTGATTGGTTTAGAGTAGCTATTAGGATTTTTTCAGGACTTAGGCAAAATTTGAAAAAGTCCTCTCTCCTAGAGGCCATCTGTACAAATATGCTGTCTTTGAACAGCCATAACTTAATGCTCAGGTGAGCAAATTCAGTGATTCTTTTTGCTGCGGACTTAGGGGAGTCCAGGCTACATAGAAGTGTAGTCGATCAGAGTTTTTGCGTGTCAGACTGGCACTTATTCATTGCCAAAGTCAAAACTGCAAATATTATCCTAGAGGCTTCATATAAGCTGGACATTTTGTGGACCAATGGAGATCACAGAATTTCAGGTTATGGGCCCACCCTGTAGGGTGCCCATTTTTAATAGAACAGGGTTCATTTATTGGGAAACCATGATAAGGGGTGCACTGGTTGAAAAACGACTTTGGGGCATTGTGAGAGGTCGTGTGCGTCGGCCATCCACAAAATTGGGAGTTTCACCAGGGTTTGAAGGATCGCGGTTCATAGGAGGATCTGCGGGGGCAAAGGTTGAAGAGGATGTTGGAGAAAGCATCGTGCCGGACATAGGGAAGGAGAAGGGGAAGGAGAAACTCACACCGAAGCCTACTGGATCGGTTTTGGCTGCAGATGTTAAGAATACCGAGGCTAATGATAGTGTAATCTGGGATTTCAACAATACCGTGGCCACTCATTTTATTCTCAGGCGTCTCACCCAAGCAGTGGCTACACCTCATCTTCATGTGGATAGGGCGAACGAGTTGTGGGAGGCTCTTGTCAGCATTTACAAGAGTGGTACGATTCAACAGCAGAAGCTGGCAAGTCAGTTTGTACAGACATATGTGTACAAAGGGGGAAAGATGTTAGATTTTTGTAATGACTTGGCCGGGTTATTTATGGAGTTGGAGAGTGCAGGGAAAAGGGAGACCGAGAAAGAGAAGGTGAATACTTTGTTAATGAAACTCCCAGATGATTATGAAAACATTGTTAACAGGGTTCAAGACTTGCCAGATCATCGATGGATCTGGAACTCCGTTGTGGGAATGATTTTAGTTCGAGAAAACACAATTGAGATTCGGAGAGGAGGAAAGAGTGTTCAAGCGTTGGTTGCTGGAACTAATTGGAGAGATAAGGATTCCAATAAACCTTATGGAAACTTTGGTGGAGGAGGAAGAGGAAATCAATCGGAAGGATTTGGATCGAGGCCTCCGAAGAGGCTTTGTCACTTTTGTAAGAAGCCGGGACATTACATGGCAGAGTGTACTAAACTGACAGAGCTGAGATTGGACGACGAACATGTCAGAAAACCAGCCGCAAAGAAAAATAAGGCATTTGTGGCAACACAAGTCATCGGAGAGGACTCCGATGAGGACGATGGAGAACTCCTCCTCAACGAGGAGCTGGAGGTGAAAGGTGAGTTAGAGATTCCAAGGAGGCAAAAGTGTGCTTTCGGTGGAGTAAGAGAAGCTCCAGAAGAAAGATGGATTATTGATTTCAGGAGCCTCTATGCATATGTGTAGAGAAAAACCATTGTTTACCAAAATGAGAAAGATCCCTACTGTAGAGATAGAGTACGGGGATGGGAGAATAGTCACCACTAATTTAGTGGGATCTGTGGATCTGAGAGTCTTAGTTGATGGAAAGGCATCCATAGTCACTTTCTCTGATGTTCTTTTTATCCTAGAGTTGAACAAGAATCTTATCTCTATTTCGGTCTTAGATGATAAGGGTTTTGAAACTAGTACTAAAAAGGGAGTCTTTGTTGCTAGCTATGAGGATGAAGTGTACTTCACAGCTGAAAAGGGTAGCCAAGGAATGTTTTGGCTGAATTTGAGTAATGGAAAGACGGGAGTTTACTATGCTGGTGTAAGTGATTTGATGATGTGGCATAAAAGATTGGGACATGTGCATCTAGATAGATTGAAGGAAATGAAGAAAATGGGTGTAGTTGAGGGCATACATTTTGGAGATAATGAGACTTTGGATGATTGTAGTGGGTGTGCTCAAGGAAAAGCCCACTGATTGCCTTCTCCAAAAGCCGCAACATATAAGGGTGAAAAGGATTTAGATTTGGTTCATACTGACATATGGGGACCGGCCAAAGTGCCATCAGTTGGAGGGAAAAGATTTATGCTTACTATCACTGATGATTGGTCTAGATACTCTAGAGTATACTTCTTGAAAAACAAATCTGAGGCTTCGGCTTATTTTAAGGAGTATAAAGCTTGGAGTGAAAAGTTGCATGAGACACCTATAAAGAGAGTGAGAAGTGATAATGGGGGGGAATTCACTTCTAATGAGTTTGAGGATTACTTGAAAGAGGAAGGGGTTTAACACCAAAAGACTGTCCCAAAGAATCCAAAACAAAACGGTGTAGCCGAGAGACTTAATCGGACATTAAGTGATAGTGCTTGTAGTATGTTGACAGATAAAAAGATAAGGAAAAGTTTTTGGGCAGAGGCTATGAATTGTGCTAACTATCTCAAAAATAAAGTCCTTACCTCAGCCGTAAAAGGCCAAACACCTTATGAAAGATGGACCGGGAGAAAACCCGATATTTCACACTTAAAGGTGTTTGGAAGTTAAGTGTTTAGTCTAAACACAGAAAAATCTGATAGGAAGTTAGATGCTAGAGGAAAGCCGGGATACTTACTTGGGTATGATGAAAATGTAAAGGGGTAAAGAGTTTATGATCTCGGAAGAGAAGACATAATTCTAGTAAAACACTTGGTAGTTATGGACGAAGGAAAGTCCATAGATCCCTTTAAGTACACTAAACCGGTCAAAATTAGAATTGAATCAGAAATTGAGTTAGATTCAGATTCTTCTAACCGAACTCCGGTTCAGCCTGACCTTGCAGAGAAAGAGAAAAATCTGATAGAGAGTGATCCTCTCTTAGAGACACTACTTCCAATTCAACCCGAGGAAAGACAAGAAAAAGATGATGAACGTCCGGAGATGGACTCCACGGATAGGGGAGAAAATGAAGTCGTTCGGAGAAATCCGAGATTACCCTCCATCCCAGCATCAGAGTTTGAAGGAGGAAAGAGAAGTAGCAAGAGACTTCAAGAGAGGCAAGTGAACAACAAGGTAACTAAGATGTCACATTTTAGCGAACCCCAGACTTACTCAGAGGCAATTAATAGTCCGGAAAGTAGTAGATGGGTGACAGCCATTAATGATGAGATGACTTCCATTTTGGAAGCAAACACATGGGAGTTGGTGGATTGCCCTCTGGACAAAAAGCCGAAAGGATGTAAGTGGGTATTTAAGTTGAAACTCAATCCCGATAACACCATAAAGCGATACAAAGCCAGATTAGTGGCAAAGGGGTTCACACAAAAAGAGGGAATCGATTATGAGGAGACCTTCGCTCCGGTTGTTAGATTTCCCTCCGTCCGGATTCTACTTAGTTTAGCGCCAGCGAAAGACATGGAAGTACACCAGATGGATATCAAAACCGCTTTCTTACACGGGGAATTAGAAGAAGAGATCTTCATGCGACAGCCGGAAGGATTTGTTGAAAAGGGAGAAGAAAGTAAGGTGTGCAGATTGATAAAGTCTCTTTATGGACTAAAGCAAGCTCCACGTCAATGGAACAAGAAGTTGGACGAGTTTTTGACGAGTTTGGGATATATCCGAATCAGTTTGGATCATTCCATCTATCTATTTGAGGATGAAAAGGTATAATTTTCATTGCTATCTATGTGGATGATTTGCTTGTTTTGAGTAAATCAATGGTGAAAATTAATAGGATGAAAAAGGATCTAAACAGTAGATTTGAAATGAAGGACTTGGGAGAGGCAAAGTACATTTTGGGAATTCGGATGGAAAGAGATAGAGAGAAGAAAACAATTAGACTAACTCAAAAAGAAGCAATAGGGAATATGCTTGAAAAATTTCAGATGGATAAAACAAATAGTTGTATGACTCCCATGGACTTAAAGAAGGGTAATGAGGGGTGCTCAGAAGAGGGAGTCTTGATCTTGGATAATGAGTTAGGACATGAGGAAAGCAAGTTCATGCAAACTATTCCGTACAGACAGGTTGTCGGTAGTTTTATCTATTTTATGAACTGTATTCGTCCTGATATTGCAGCAGATGTGGGAGTATTAAGTAGGAGTCTGAATGATCATAGGAAGAAAGATTGGGAAGCGGCCAAAAGGGTCATGCGGTACTTGATAGGAACAAGAGATTTGTGGTTGCATTTGGGAGGGGATAATACTGACATCACCACTTGGAGTGATACCAGTTATGGGGATGCTCCGATAAGAAGGTGTACTTCTGGGTATGTGTTGTATGTTGGGAATGGGGCTTGCTGTTGGAGCAGCAAGCAACAAAAGGTGATTGCTCATTCCACCATGGAGGCTGAGTATATGGCTTCTTGTTCGGCTGTGAAAGAATTGATGTGGGTGAAATCTTTGCTTCAAGAACTAGGATATATGAAGAGTGGAGTGCAAAAGATATTTTGTGACAATCAAGCTGCGATTGCAATTGCAGCAAATCCTATGCATCACTTTAAAGCAAAGCATATGGATATTCGTTTGAGCTTTGTTAGAGAGAAAGTTGAGAATTAAATAATTAGTTTGGAATATAGACCGGATAGAGAGATGGTAGCAGATACGATGACTAAACCGATTCCCTCTCCCAAATTGATGTTTTGTAGGGAGAAGTCTGGACTGAAAGAAAAGATAGACTAAAAAATAAGGGGAGTGTTGAAAAATGATATTTTGTATTCTACCTTTTTGTTTAGTCTTGCAGTTCTCATACTTGTCGTAGTCAGTGAGAATTGACAGTTCGTTTGAGCTTTGTTAGAGAGAAAGTTGAGAAAAAAATAATTAGTTTGGAATATAGACCGGATAGAGAGATGGTAACAGATATGATGACTAAGCCAATTCCTTCTCCTAAATTAAATTTTTGTAGGGAAATACACATCCACATTGGAAAGCACTCACATAAGGATAAACTTTAAATTAGAAGAAGCTTCTGTCCACATAACATTAGCTTGGTCTCTTGCCCTCGTGGCTCAACCCTTCTTTTAAAGTGTTTTCCTCTGCTCTCCACTCTTAAACAGTTCTTTTTCTTAACTACTAAAACACTACTTAGTTAGTAAAAGATTTCAATGCCAAAATGCCACTTCTCCAATTTGGTTTTAATCGCTCAGGACCAAGATCAATCTTAATTTCCACACACTTTTCCCAAAGGAAAAGATGTCTACTCTCCTCTTACACTTTCCTATTTATCCATCATCGCCCTGGACTCGCCATGCCTGTGTCAACGCTCCGTTGAACATGCTTTTACATGGGCAAATCATTGATAAGCAAGGACTCGGACTGACCCATGCAAAAACGTGCGAAATCTCCCACTAACTACGTAGCATTTACTAACCAATCAAACACTACATTTTACAACGTAGCAATTACTTGCAAAAGTGCACGCAAATCAAAACGCGACTTTGCACGATCGTGCGTCGCAAATTTAACTTGCGAAACTACCTACGAAACTTACATATTTGAATTATGACGTTCGTACTAAAAATCGTACGAAACGAACCATAATAGGTACCAAACCTCTATTAGTACGTTATAAAGACGTACGCCTTAAATTCGGCGGCTACTTTGACCCTTAACCTGTTTCAATGTTACCCACTTGTTATTTTGACCCCTAGCTGTCACCTAAATACACCCATCGCTGTATCTACATAAAGTTTATAGGCCGTTGGTCGTCCGTTTGAAAACCTTTAAATAGGCGGACTTTCTCTTCTTCTGCACCCGAAAACGACGTGGACCCCGGTCGACGTCAACAAACGGGTAAAGTTGCCCCTCGTCCCACGTCACCTACCGGGTAACTCCAAAAGTACAGTACCCCCTCGGCAATCGTTTTTGACCGTCAGAACTTGGCTGCCCCATCCCGTCACCGAAAACTAACAAAGTACCCCCTCGGCAATCATTTCTCACTGTCAGATCTTGGGTGCTAAACGAAACAATTTGCCGGACCACTGCCTGAATGCCACGTTATTTGCCATTTATAAAGCCCGGTACGCCAAAAGTGGCGCAAGCTGTGAACATGTCCTGTTACACAGTAGGCCCGGTTAATGAAAATGCCACGTTTCGAAGCACCAAGAAACGCAAACAATGCGAGTAAACCGTAACTATGAACCGACAATCTACGAACCGACAACATAAAAACCGACAACATAGTTACAAACATGCCACCTCAACAACCGGGTACCTTCAAAAGAAAGATCGGTACGCCAAAAGTGACACAAACTGTGTACATGTCCCATTTCATAGTAGGCCCAGTTAATAAAAGTGGCTCAAAAGGCGAAGATATGAGAAGCGCACATTAGATTAGTTACACAGAGTGGAAGCTAAATAAAAACAACATAATTCACAATAATACTCCAATTAGAGCAGACCTAGAACTGAGGGAGCCAGCAAGCACATAAAACGCAATACCTGTTCAACTCTCACGTATGTGATCCGTCTTTGTCGCTAAAAAAAGCACGATATGGTTGTTGTTTCATGTATAGTGAAGAGAAAACGTTGGGATATAACGCAAAAAGGAAAAAGAAACAGTGAACACATAGACATACGATGTTGTACACTTTGTTTGATGAAAAACACACTGAAGTAATAATCATACATTACGACACGGAGACATGAAATACATGTAGACACATGATGGCTGTACACTTTGTTTAGAGCAACAAAAAGAGTGAATAATCAAATCAAAAAACTAAAAATGAATAATGAAGATTAACAAGGGTTTTTGTACCCATGTAGAGTGTAGAAAAACAAATTAGATGAAAAGCGTCCTAAAAGATTAATCATAAGATAAGTAAACTAACCAACGTTCTATACTTTGTTCAAGGCAAAAGAAAGCGTGCTACAACAAGAGGCCAAAATCGAAGAAAGAATCTTCAAAACATTAGTACGCCTACCCGAGTTGAAGAAGAACCGAAGTGGTCACCAGCACACGAAACGAAAAAATCCCAACTCACGGGTAAGAGATACATTTGTGTTGCTAATGAAATTACCCTATGGTTGTTGTTAGAATGAAAAACGTAGTGAAATAAAGAGAAGTATTGCAACCAGTAAAAAACAACATCAAACCCAAAAACACACACTGATAATATACTTTGTTTAGGACAACAGAAAGCGTGACGAAACAAGAAACCAGAAAATAAAAAATAAGATTAAAAAGGATTTTGGTACCCGTGTAGTGTGTAAACAAACTATTTAGATGAAAAACACCTTCAAAGATTAATCATGCAATACGTAAACTAACGAATGTTCTAAACATTGTTTAGGGCAAGAAAAAACGTGCAACAACTATGCAAAGACGAACATGGAAAACCTTATTCCATGCACTTTTCAAGACGTGGCCGCGAACTACCTTAGTGATGAGTACTTCTCTGACCGTGCGGTCCTGTCTATTGAAAAATGATATTTTGTATTCTACTTTTTTGTTTAGTCTTGCAGTTTTCATACTTATCGTAGTCATTGAGAATTGACAGGCAGCCATGGCTACCTTAGACAGATGAGAAGATATACAGAAGACAAAGCTCATGCAAAAGTTTTATTGACACAGCCAGGATTTGATCCTGAAACCTCTTGACATGGGTCGTACGGAATAGGCGTCCGCTTTATCCGTTACGTCTTGATGATTCGTTGCATAGAGTACGTTTAATAACTATATAAAATATACATGGCGACATTTTCCTTTTAGCGACTTACGGAATGAAACGAAACATAGAACGTGTGGTACCGCACGAAATGCAGTACCGCACGAAATAAATGAAACAGACATTTGATTTCGACGGACGAAATTAAATGTCGCGATCGACGACTCGCGAAGCAAGAAGAAAATTTAAACGGTCAACACGGAATGTTGACCGTCGAAATTCAACGGTCAACACGGAAATTTGACCGGTGAAATTCAACGGTCAACATTTATTCGGCGCGCCGTCAAATCGAACGGCTGAAATTGATCACCGTGAAAAGAACGGACGACACGCGTGAGTGCCGGTATGCCGGAACGACTATCTGGGAGAAGTTCGGCGAAATGGAAGGAAATGACACGTGGCATCATCCTATAGGATGTCGGAAGAGAAAAAGGACAGAATGCTATTGACCTATTTTTGCCACGTGGCAGACCAAGAATGGTGCCGAATATATCCGTTTATAAAGTACGGCGGCTGCTGTACTTTATATGTACACTAATTAGGATACTTCACGTTGATTGGTTTAGAGTAGCTATTAGGAGTTTTTGAGGACTTAGGCAAAATTTGAAAAAGTCCTCTCTCCTAGAGGCCATCTGTACAAATATGCTGTCTTTGAACAACCATAACTTAATGCTCAGGTGAGAAAATTCATTGATTCTTTTTGCTGCGGACTCAAGGGAGTCCACGCTACACAGGGGTGTAGTCGGTCAGAGTTTTTGCGTGTCAGGGTGGCACTTATTCATTGCCAAAGTCAAAGCTGCAAATATTATCCTATAGGCTTCATATAAGCTGGACATTTTGTGGACCAATGGAGGTCACAATGTTGATGTAAACAACGTCAACAACTTGGTCATGATGAAAATAACAGAAATAGAGCAGGAATATCTATCAATCGACACTGTGGAGAGCGAGAACCCTGACCAACAACTGTTGTTGCCATAAGAGTTTCTCAATTCTTTGACAATCAGTGGCATACCACCGCACAAGCTCAAGCTAAAGGTAGGAACACCAATAATTTTGTTGCGTAATATCAACGGTGAAAAGAGACTTTGCAATAGAATCAAACACCGGGTGGTGCGTCTTACCAGAAACTGCATTCACGCTAAGATACTCACAAGAGTTGCTAAAATCACCAATATATTCATTTCGCGTATTCCAATGATTAGCAAAGAAAAAGCATTACCTTTCCAGATCAAACGTCGCCAGTTTTCAGTGCAAGTAGGATTTGCAATGATAATCAACGAAGCTCAAGGACAATCAATTCACCACTTGGGTTTGTATCTCCCACAGTCAGTGTTCGCACATTGACAACTATATGTCGCAATGTCACGAGTCACATCTCGAGCTAATGTAAAAGTGTTGATTGAAGAACCAATGCTTGATAATGAAACATAAACGTAAGGGTCTTACCCTTTAACGTCCTATGAGACATGAATGATGGATATAATTTCCTTTGGTTTATTCACAAGTAGGTTTTCCATGTTCAAAAGTAGGCTATATAGGCTTATATACCTAAAAAAAAACACAATATAAATGGGGCAATCTTGCAATGTGAAATTGTTAAAAATGAATTTATGTTTACGAACAAATCACCCTATGGTTGATATAAACAAGAAAAGGTGTAAAGAGATTGTGTAGACATAAAACATACTGTTAAATTAATCATTAAAATCTTAAATGTACGATGGTGATACACTTTGTTATTTGAGGCAAAAAATTAAGTGATAACATTCAAATCGGTCTATGCCCGTGTAACGGGCATTGATTTACTAGTCTTTTAAAATAGGACTCTAAATCGCGCGATTCTTTCGCAAACGTCCACCAAATTTAGTACTCTATATTGATAACACCTAAATACCCCTTTACAAACAAGTTCGATCTGCTGTTAGTTACATCATCCCCTCTTTATTTTTAACTGACCTCAGTTAAACTCTTTCATTCTCAAGACGGGACTTCTATATTATTTTCCCTCCAACACCTTTGTAAAAACTCAAAACTTTTATCTTCTAAAGTCAATTCATCTTCTAGACCTCCTAGATAGTGCACTTGCTAGAATATAGTATTTCCAACCTTGAACCATTGACCAACCCAATCTATTACCTATCTGTGGACCTCAGGTTCTATAATTATTGAGGGATCCAATTCCAATCCTCCTTCAGTCGGTCGAAGATTCGCTGGTTTCAATTGGCTGATGTGTATTACTGGATGAATATTTGTTGAAGGCGGAAAGTCCAATTTGGCAATAACTGACGATATCATCTCGATTACAGTAAATGGTCCAATGTACTTAGGAGCAAATTTCCCCGTATGATCCGATCGTCCCTCGATCTTGCACTTGTAATGAGTTGTAGAAAGCAAGACCTTGTCACATGTGCGTACTACCCAATCACCCCGTTTGCGGTTAGCATTTAATTCTTGCCTCTTTTGTTGCTCCACTAATACATCCCGGACAGTTTTCCAAACTGTTTGAACGTATTCCCAAAACTCTGTTCCAGAACCTCTATTCTCTTGAGTGACCCTAATTATAAAGTCTAATGCTTCCCTAGGTTGGTATCCGTTTATAAATTCAAATGGTGAGAATCCTGTACAAGCATGTTTACATGAATTGTATGCAAATTCCTTTAATGGTAGTTTAGATTCCCATGTGTTTAAAACGCCACTGCAAACCGTCCTAAGCACTTCCTCCTAAGCACTTCCTCTAGTGTAAGGTACATCTTTACTGTCTAGGTACTCATTTTCAATGCTGTGGCTAAATTTTTGGTGTAACTCTTTCCAAAATGCAGACGTAAATTTAGAATCCCTATCACTAACTATAGATAAAGGGACTCTATGATGTTTGACCACGTTGTCAAAATATAACTTTGCAATATCGACAATTGAATGAGTAGTTATGCAAAGGATAAATATTGCCATGTTACTGAACCTAGCGACTACGACCATGATACTGTCATTTCTATAGATAATCTAGTCAACCTGACAAAAAAATCCATAGTGACAAATTACCACGCTCTTCGCAGATATCGAAAGGTTTTAAGAGACCTCTAGGTTTTTGGTTTTTGGTTTTTACTCTATTGGCAAGGGAAACAACTTTCTATGTGTTTCGACACCTCTTTTGCCATCGTGAGCCAAAACAATCTCTTTTGCAATCAACTAAGAGTTATATCTCGACCTAGATGTCCCAAATGCTCATGAGCTTCTCGCAAAATTTGTTTTCTTAAGTCTCCCACTTCAGGAATGCATAATCTATCCCCAATTTGCAAATACAGTAAACCATCTTCTAGTGTAAAGTTTTTGACATGCCTCTATTCAATAGGTCAGAATTCCCTCATGAAATATTTTTTCAAATAGCAACAAAATAAGTATCTTTATCATAACCATTTCCAAAAGCATCTAAAAATAATTTATCTTGGACCATAAGAATTATTTCAAAATATCAACTTAAAGGATTTGCTACCACATTCGTCTTCCCAAGAATATCTTTGACATTAAGTTTGAAATTTGCTAATTTCTGCATCCACCTAACTGGTTTGCCAGTCCTAATCTGTGGATCACTTAATCTTTGTGAAAAAGAGAGTACCTTATTATCACAGTGAAATTTAAATTCTTTATTATGCAAATAAAAACGCCATTTCACGAATGCATGTACAATTGCAAGTAATTCTTTTTCCTTTGCTGGATAGTTTTTTTCAGCATCATTTAATTTTCTGGACTCAAAAGCAATGGGATGAAAGAGTTTCCCGACTTTTGACTTATGACTACACCTAGACCTTTATCAAATGCATCAGTAGTGATCAAAACTTCAAATTGCCCAACAGGGTCGGATACACCGGTGTAGGGGTAGAGGTCAACTTCCCTTTTAGTTCCTTGAATGTTCTCTACTGATCAGTAAAACTCTGAGACCTCTATAAGTCCTCAGAGTGGACAGCTTCCAAGAAGCCTCTAGGATAACTCTGACCCCTTTGTGTTTCAGCAAGAACAACTGCCACCCTGGCAAACAAAAACTCTGACAAACTTCACCCTGTGAAGGCAAGACTCCCCTAAGTCGATAGCAAAAAGAATCTCTGAATTTGCTCCCCTGAGTAGTAAGTTATGGAGGGTCAAAGTTGACCTTTTGTACAGAAGCTCTCTGGGAGAGAGGGTCCTATCTCCTAATTTTTCTAAGTCCTATCTCTCTCACATACTCTATTTACTAATGTACGGAGCTAATCAGATTACAGTTCCGTACACAAAAGTACAGCTGGCGGTGTACTTTCTGTACGGACATTGTACGACATGGCCTAAATGTCGACACGTGGTATGTCCGGATTCGCTCCCTTAATCCTCGGAGATACCGTGATCGAATGTCATTCCGACACGTGTCATCCGATGTGGCGATGACCACAAACCGCCGAAATCCTCTTCCGCGTTCTCGGCGCTTATTCCGGCCGACCGATTTAATTCACATTTAATCGTAGCTGTAATAAATACATGCGCGATATTCGTTTCATTAAAGAGTTAAATGCGCGGTATTGGTTTCTTATCTGTACCGTAATCCGTACTTTTACATTAATGGACCTATGTATGCTGTAAAAAGTTACAGTTAAATGATAACCCTACTTGATAATGTATAATTAATTATCAAACCCTATAGTATGTAACACTAGTCTCAGACTTAACGGCTAAGGCTACCGGCTACTGGAAGTCTACCGGCCGGTAGGTACCAGGATCAAATCCTGTAGCCGGCACATACCTTTTAGTAAATAAACCCCTTACTAATATATATTTCCCGTAAACCTCTGGATAGCCTAGGTAGTCATGGCTCTAGCTCCCTCTCGAATTTCTCAGTGACTGCGACAAGTTTCAGAGTTGTGGAGAGAAGTTAGAGGTAGACTGCCTCGGCATCTTTCTATATTTCTATTTAGACCTAGAAAATACTAAAAATGGACCATTAATATCTACACTCCCCTTATTTTCTAGTCAATCTTTAATTTCAAACCACACTTCTCAGTGCAGAAAATTAGCTTAGGGGAAGGCACTGGTTTGGTCATCATATCTGCTACCATCTCACTATCTGGTCTGTACTCTAAACTGATTATTTTATTTTCTACTTTCTCTCTAACAAAGCTGAGTTTGATGTCCATGTATTTGGCTTTAAAATGATGTTTAGGATTGGCAGAAATAGCGATTGCTGCCTCATTATCACAAAAAAATTTATGCACACCACTCTTAAGGTGACCTAGCTCACCAAGCAAAGACTTGACCCACATCAATTCTTTTACAGCAGAGCAAGAGGCCATATACTCAGCCTCCATGGTGGACTGAGCAATAACTTTTTGTTGTTTGCTACTCCAACAGCAAGCCCCATCACCCACATATAATACATATCCAGAAGTGCATCTCCTCATCGGAGCATCACCATAACTGGCATCACTCCAAGTAGTGATGTCAGTATTCTCCCCACCCAAATGCAACCATAGATCCCTAGTTCCTATCAAATATCCAAAGACTCTCTTAGCTGCCTCCTAATCCCTCTTAGTGGGAGCATTTAGACTTTTACTCAGCACTCCTACAGCTGCAGCTAAATCTGGCCGGGTACAATTCATAAAATAGATTAGACTTCCCACTACTTGCCTGTAAGGAATAGTCTGCATGAACTTCTGTTCTTCAGGAGATAATTCCTTGTCTAAGACTATGACTCCTTCTTCCTAACTCCCCTCAGTTCCCTTCTTCAACTCCATTAGAGTTGTACAACTATTAGCTTTATCCATTTGAAAATTTTCAAGCATGTTCCCTATTGCTTCTTTTTGAGTCAATCTTATAATCTTTCTTTTTCGGTCTCTCTCTACTTGAATTCTTAACATATATTTTGCTTCCCCCATATGTTTCATTTCAAATCGCCCCTTAAGATCAGTTTTCAGTTTATTAATTTTTTCCATTGATTTACTTAAAACAAGCAAATCATCAACATAGATTGCAATAAATATAATACCTTCCTCATCTTCAAAAACATAGATTAAGTGATCTAAGCTGATCCAGATATATCCCAGACCGGTAAGAAACTCATCGAGCTTCTTATTCCACTGTCGAAGCTCCTGTTTCAAACCATAAAGAGATTTAATCAGCCGACATACCATACTCTCCTCTCCTTCCTCCACAAACCCTTTGGGTTGTCGCATGAAGATCTCCTCTTCCAATTCTCCATGTAAAAAGGCTGTCTTGATGTTTATCTGGTGCACTTCCATGTCTTCTGCTGCTGCCAGGCTGAGAAGTATACGGACCGAGGGAAATTTGACCACCGGGGCAAAGGTTTCCTCGTAGTTAATTCCCTCCTCTTGTGTAAATCCCTTTGCCACTAGTTGGGCCTTGTAGCGCTCGATTGTGTTATCTGCGTTCAGTTTTAATTTGAAAACCCACTTACAACTGATTGTTTTTCGGTTAGGTGGACAATCCACCATCTCCCAAGTATCGGCTGCCATAATTGAGGCCATCTCCTCATTGATGGCTGTCTTCCACCGATTTCTTTCTGGACAAGTCATTGCCTCTCAATAAGTTTGAGGTTCATCTTGATGAGACAGTTTAGTTACCTTGTTATTAACTTGTTTTTCTTGCAGTCTTTTGCTACTTCTCATTCCCCCCTCAAAATCTGAGGCCGGAATAGATGGTTCTCGTGGATTCTTTCGAACAAACTCGGCTTCTCCCCTATCCCTTGATTCTGAATCAATTTCCACCACATCTTCCGCTCCAGGTAGAGTTGTCATTGGAGTTTCCACAGCCGAGTCCTTTTCAGTCTGATTTTAACCTGCAAGAATGTCATCTTCTCTAAAACCTGGATAGTTAGGAAGCTTAAAGTCATCAAAATTTTCTGACTCAAATCTGATTTTTACTGACTTCGTATATTTGAAGGGATCCACATACTTTCATTCATCCATAACTACTAGATGCTTTACTAAGATTATATCTTCCCATTTTAGATCATAAACTCTATATCCTTTAACATCCTCATCATATCCTAATAAGTATCCCGGTTTTCCTTTAGGATCTAGCTTCCAATTAGACCGATCTGTATCTAGACGAATACTTGACTGCCGAAAACCTTTAAGTGAGATATGTCTGGTTTCCGACCTGTCCATCTCTCATAAGGTGTTTGATCTTTTATGGTTGAAGTAAGAACTCTATTTTTGAGGTAATTAGCATAGTTCATTGCTTCTGCCCAAAACCTTTTTCCCATCTTCTTATCTGACAACAAACTTCTAACACTATCACTTAGTGTTATATTTAACCTTTCAGCTACCCCATTCTGTTCCGGGTTTTCTGGAATTGTCTTTTGGTGTTGGACCCCATCTTCCCTCAGAAAATCCTCAAACTGGTTAGAAGTATACTCTCCACCATTGTCACTCCATATTCTCTTGATTGAAGTTTCATGGAGTTTTTGACTCCATGCTTTATATTGTCTAAAACAATCCTGAGCTTCGGAATTGATTTTCAAAAAATACACTCGAGAATACCGAGACCAATCATCAGTGATAGTCATCATAAATCTCTTCCCCCCCGGTGAGGGCACTTTAGCCGGTCCCCAAATATCTGTGTGTACTAGATGTAGAATTTTTTCTCCCTTATAGGTGGTTGTTTTAGGAAAGGGTAATCTGTGTGTTTTATCTTGAGCACATCCACTACAATCACTTATATTATCACTCTCACTCCACCACTCCTATCTTTTTCATCTCTCTTAACTTGTCTAGATTCACATGCCCAAGCCTCTTATGCCACATCATAATATCATGAACACCAGCATAATAAAGTTTCTTCTTTTCATTACTTAAAACTAGCCTAAACATCCCATGGCTACCTTTTTCAGCAATGAAATAGACATCTGTTCAGCTCCAGAATAAACAATACATCGGAGAATGTTACTATGGATGTCTTTCCTTCTACTAACACTTTCAAATCTACCGATCCTATAAGAGTGGTGGTGACTATCCTCCCATCCCTGTATCCTATCTCTACGGTGGGAATATTTCTTATCTTAGTGAACAGGTGTCTATCATTACACATGTGCATGGAGGCACCTGAATCTACAATCCAGCCTGCTTTACCTTTCAATCCACCGTAAGTACATTTCTGCCTTCGTGGAATTTCGACCTCGTTTTTCGCCACCAACTCCTCATCTAAAAGGAGCTCATCGTCCTCGTTCTCGGATTCCGCCTCATGTACCTGTGTCACATGGGCCTTTTTCTTTCCTCTCGCGGTACCATCGATCCGCCCCTCCTTTAACCGAAGCTCGTTTAGCTTAGTGCACTCTGCCATATATTGCCCAGGTTTCTTACAAATATGACATAAACCTTTGGGAGCCCTTGGTCCGAACTCGTCGGTCTGATTTTTCTGCTCCCTCCCCCCATAGTTTCCGACCAGTTTCGGGAATCCTTGTTCCTCCAATCGGTCGCAGTTGCCAAGGCTTGGCCACTCTTTCCTCCCCTTCGGATCTCAACCGTATTCTCCCGAACGAGAATAATCCCTACCACTGAGTTGCATATCTACCTTGAGTCCGGCAAGTCCTGCACACGGTTGACTATGTTCTCGAACTCATCGGGTAACTTCATCAGTAAACAGTTAACCTTTTCTTTTTCACTAAAATCTTTTCCCGCACTCTCTAGCTCCATGAAGAGTGTAGCAAGCTCATTACAAAAATCCAACATCTTCCCCCCTTTGTATACATACTCTTTAACTTTCTGATCAGCCAACTGTTGTTGCTGAATCGTACCACTTCGGTACATCTCTATGAGAGCCATCTAAAGATTGGATGCCCTTTCCACATGCAAATGAAGACATGCAAGTCCTTGAGTGAGATGGCGTAGGATGAAGTGCTTTGCCGCCATATTGTTGAAGTCCTAGGCTTCAGTATCATTCTCTTAGTTCCTCGGAATAAATGACATGAATGCCGAAACAGTTGCTATTGGTGTGGTCGCCTCCTTCTCCTTTCGTTTGTCCACCACCTCTCATTCTTTTTTTTCCTCCATTGAAGGTGGATCCTCTTTCCTGGTGAATCTGCTTCCTCCAAACCCTAGAGGAATTCCAAGACTTGATGGACGCCCCAACTGTCCACTCACTATCCCCCAAAACCTTTTTTCGCATAGAGCTCCAATCATCATACTTTCCTGGTATATGAAGCTTGTTCTATTAAAGATTCGTACCCTAGAGGGTGGGCCCATAACCTGAAACTCTGAGACCTCGATAAGTCCTCAGAGTGGACAGCTTTCAAGAAGCATCTAGGATAATTGTGACCCCTTTGTGTTTCTGCAAAAACAACTGCCACCTTGACAGACTAAAACTCTGACCACCTGCACCCTTGTGAAGACAAGACTCCCTTGATTCGATAGCAAAAAGAATCTCTGAATTTGCTCCCATGAGCAATAAGTTATGGAGGGTCAAAGTTGACATTTTGTACAAAAGCTCTTTGGGAGAGAGGGTCCTATCTCCTAATTTTTCTAAGTTTTATCTCTCTCACAGACTCTATCTGCTGATGTACGGAGCCAATCACATTACAGTTCCGTGCACAAAAGTACAGTTGGCGGTGTACTTTCTGTACGGACATTGTACGACATGGCCTAAATGTCGACATGTGGTATGTCCGGATTCGCTCCCTTTATCCTCGGAGATACCGTGATCCAATGTCATTCCGACACGTGTCATCGGATGTGGCGATGACCACAAACCACCGAAATCTTCTTCCGCGATCTCGGCGTTAATTTCGGACGACCGATTTGATTCACATTTAATCGTATCCGTAATAAATACATACGCGATATTCGTTTCATTAAAGAGTTAAATGCGCGGTATTGGTTTCTTATCCGTACCGTAATCCGTACTTCTACATTAATGGACCTATGTATGCCGTAAAAAGTTACAGTTAAATGAATTACCCTACTTGATAATGTATAATTAGTTATCAAACCCTATAGTATGTAACACTAGTCTCAGACTTAACGGCTAAGGCTACCGGCTACCGGAAGTCTGCCGGCCGGTAGGTACCAGGATCAAATCCTGTAGCCGGCACATACCTTTTTGTAAATATACCCCTTACTAATATATATTTCTCGTAAACCTGTGGATAGCCTAGGTAGCCATGGCTCTAGCTCCCTCTCGAATTTCTCAGTGACTGCGACAAGTTTGAGAGTTGGAGAGAGAAGTTAGAGGTAGACTGCCTCGGCTTCTTTCTATATTTCTATTTGGACCTAGAAAAAACTAAAAATGGACCATTAATTTCTACAATCAGCTCTCCACATAAACATCTTCTTCTCCTGAAGTAAATCCGTCAAAGGTGCAGCGATCATGTTGAAGTAACTGATAAGTGCTTTTTAATAAGTGGCCAATCCCAAAAATGATCTAGCTTCCGTGACATTAGTAGGCTGCTTCCAATTTTGGATTGTTGTAATTTTGGATGGATCTCTTTTAACACCTTCCCCACTAACTATGTGTCGCAAAAATTAATTATTCACTTTTAAAACAGTTGGATTTTGACAATTTTCCATATAATTTCCTTTCTCTTAACCTTTCCAACACTTTTCTCAAATGAACTACATGTTGTTCTTTAGATTCGCTATAAATAAGAATTTCATCTATTAACACCTGAACAAACTTATCTATGTAATCTGAAAAGGTTTGGTTCAATAATATTTGGTAAGTAGGCGGTGCATTCGTTAAGCCGAATGGCATCACTATCTATTCAAAATGACCAACCCTTGTCCTGAAAGCAAATTTATCAACATCCTCAGTTCTAATTGGAACCTGATTAAAGCCACTACGCATATCAATCAACAAAAATACTTTAACACCTTTTAAACGATCTATCAATTAGAAATTAAAGGTAACGGATACCTATCTTTCACCGAAATCTTGTTCAGACTACGATAGTCGACACACATTCTCAATGTTCTGTCGTTCTTTTTTGACGAAGAGAACCGGTACCCCGTTCGGTGATTTGCTGGGCTGAATATGTCTTTCTCAAAAAGCTCTTTGATCTGTTTCTTTAACTCCTCCCGCTCAAAGAAACTATGCTTATAAATTCCTATGACAAGAGGATTACATCCAAGTTCAAGGTTAAGAACATGTTGTACATCTCCGGAAGGTGGTCTTCTTGAGGGTAAATCACTTGGGAAAATATTCGAGATTCAAAAATCAAATCTTTAACAGCAACATCAGGTGTATTAATGTCAATTACAAAATCAGATTTTAGTTTTTCGAGAGTTTTAGTCATGTCCAATTTAGGTATGACATCAATGTTAGTGTTTTCTCCCCCCCCTTCATTAATAACTGCATCAGTTACTAATAACAAGAAAGCATGATTCGTTTTATCTTTTAAGTGCTTTTTAAATTGCATAGCAAAAATCAAACCCTCAACTCCCAATCTGTTTATGTTATTTATATGATTTCTATGCAATTTTTTAGATTATAATGCTTGCAAAACTTTCAAACCATTTTCAAACTTCACTTTCAAGGTGTTAGTTTCCCAATTAATTTGAGGATTTTTTTCAGTTAGCCAAGGCTTTCCCATAATTAATTCTTCACTTCCCAAATTCATTATTTCACGTACAACTTTCACTTTATGACCCTGGATATCAACTTCTATCGTGTCAGTTTGTAAGTCTAATGTGGACTTATTACCATTTGCTATTTGGACATGTAAAGGCTTTTCCCTTATAACAGTAGGATATTTATGTTCCTCTATAAACTTATGTGAAATAAAATTATGTATGGCACCTGAATCAACCATTACTCTCAACGGTTTTCCTTCTCATCCCACTCTGATACTTTATTCAAGTTACCCTTGAGCGATCGAGTTTCCCGATTATGCCCCAACTGATCCTTTAATTTCAATGACTTGTCTTGTAATTCTTTCAAATTATTAAATTCTTGATGTTTCAGTTCTGATTTCAGTATAGGATTCAGATAGTTTAAAAAATGCAACTTAGCCATTTCATGAGTCAAACCCATGATATGAATGCTAGATGAGTCAAATTCCACAATGTTATCTTATCTAGTCTGCTTATAGTTCAGCCACTTTTCTTCCATTATTATTTATAAGTGACAAACAAGTAACGCGATTTGATCGCGGTTTCAAAAGCCTCCCAATCAGCATTATCAAGAGTTAAGTTAGACCTTCTTTGAGTGTTATACCAAATGTAAGCATCACCTTTCAGACAACTAATAGCAAAAGAAGTGTAATCGTCACGATCACAATTTCTGAATTCCAAATAATACTCCATATGAAAAATCTAAGCATCCAACTCATCAATCTTCTTACCATTAAACGATGGTGTTTCACTAATAGGCAATTTATATCTCTTATCTTTTTAGGTCAATCATGATCATCCTCCCTAAAACTGGCATTCCTTTTACTACTCTCGCCCTTTTGGTCATTAACATCATTCTTGGTTTAAATTAAGTTAATAAGTTCATCCAATTTCTCATTTGAAACATTTCCATTTTCTTTAACAACTTTCAATTCACTTTTCAATTTGGAAATAGTTTCATCCACAACGACAACATGATTATTTAATCTTTTGACAAATTTCACAGTACGCTTCTTCAATACATTCAAGGCATTCTCCATTTCACGTTTCAATGCAGAATTTGACACTATAATGAAATCAAACAAAAGTAAAGATAGAATATAATTTCCTAAAGAAATTTGTTGAAGATTTGAAGTCCTCAGATTGCTCCAATCGAAGACTTCTTCTCCCTAACAAATCCTTCAAAAAGGTCAAAATCTGTGAAATCGAAAAGACGTTGAAAGAAAGTTAGTGCAAATTCAGTTCTGCAATTTCCTCAAAATTGAAACAGAAAGGTAAGAATTTCCCCACAAATTTTGCAACAGCAAAAGCTCTCAAAGGTAAAATTCAACCACAAATTTTGCAAGAGCAAAATTAAAAAGTAATCAAAGGTAATAATTTAGGGTTTGAAATGTTTTAAGTCATTTTTGGACTCTTTTGCTCTCGAAAAAGTAAAGTGCTCCAATTTCCTTCTCCTCCATTAGCAAATTTCCCATTTCCCACAACATCATGATCTTTTGTTGTCTAATCCTCAAATCCTCACCCTTCATGGCTTCAAACCCTCCCTCTACAGATGAATCATCGCTAGGAGAAGGCAAGTTTGTTTGGCCTCTATGTAATTGGAGTGAGATTCAACGCTGGCTACACTGCCCACCCCGCCTTAGTCATGAGGACCTAAGCACGCCCCACATCTAACCATCGCCCGCTGGCAGTGTGGTCACTTAGTTTCCCTCCAATCCTCCACCACTTCACATTGTGGTTCCACCGACACAGTTCAGAGCACCCTCATCGGTCACGGCAATCGATTTTTGGGTGAGCAAACTTCTCCCCGGTTTCTAACTAAAGCTTTGATACCATATGTAACAGGATCTCCTACCTCTTAAGAATCCCATTACTACAAACAATTTTAACCACACATTCCACACATTGGAAAATACACATCCACATTGGAAAACACTCACATAAGGATAAACTTTAAATTAGAAGAAGCTTCTGTCCACATAACATTAGCTTGGTCTCTTGCCCTCGTGGCTCAACCCTTTTTTTAAAGTGTTCTCCTCTACTCTCCACTCTTAAATAATTCTATCTTTTAACTACTAAAACACTTCTTAGTTAGTAAGAGATTTCAATGCCAAAATGCCACTTCTCCAATTTGATTGTAATCGCTCAAGACCAAGATCAGTCAAAATTTCCACACACTTTTCCCAAAGGAAAAGATGTCTACTCTCCTCTTACATTTCCTTATTGATCCATCATTGCCTTGGACTCGCCAGGCTAGAGTTAACTCTCCGTTGAACATGCTTCTACCTGGGCCAATCATTGATCAGCTAGGACTCGGCTTGACCCATGCAAAAGCGTGCAAAATCTTCCATTAACTTCGTAGCATTTACTAACCAATCAAACACTACATTTTACTACGTAGCATTTACGTGCAAAAGTGCACACAAATCGAAACGCGATTTCGCAGAATCGCGCGTCGCGAATTTAACTTGCGAAACTACCTACTAAACTTACAGATTTGAATTATAACGTTTCGTACTAAAAAATTTACGAAACGAACCATAATAGGTACCAAACCACAATTAGTACTTTATATAGACGTACACCTTAAATTCCTCGGCTACTTTGACCCTTAACCCGTTTCAATGTTACCCACCTGTTATTTTGACCCCTAGCTGCCACCTAAGTACACCCATCGCTATATCTTTTGAAATAGGACTCTAAATAGCGTGATTCTTTCGCGGACGTCCACCAGATTTAGTACTCTATATTCACAACACCTAAATATCCCTTTACAAGCAAGTTCGATTTGCTGTTACTGTTACACGGCCGTACCGTTTCGTATATCTTCGTACGGATTTTTTTTATCCAATGAAAGCAATATTACGGAAAAATGTCCAATGTTGTAGGCGTAATTTCAGACTGTCGGATTATATTACACTATTTATCCAAGACGCCACATCACCAACCCTACAGTTTGTTAAGTCCGTGCACAACGAGGACAATTCTCAAATATAGAATGTGTAAAAATAGGTCGCGTGGAAAAAGCAAAAAAAAACCACGAGGAGTGCGCGCATATGTGCGTACACGTCGCAAGTGCCACGTGCGTTCCGCAAGGGTGGTTGCGAATTTGCCAAAATTAGTCCGTCACGCTCCCACCATCAAAGTTTGTCGCCGCCTTTTTGTCATTGCATTTTGAAATTATGGGTAGTGCATTTATTGCCATATGTACGTGTCATTAATTACTTCTGATCGTACAGATATTGCGTTGAAAATTTGCATTCTAAGATTTTTTCAAGATTTTAAGTATCTAACATTAACCTACGTGTTACAACCAGAATAAGCCACGCAAATAAAAAGAAGTTTACCATTGCGACCTAATGGAAGGCACGTCTTTCAGTAAAATTTTCCGTACAATCACTGAGACGCCTAATGGAAGTCCACCCTTAGACGCAAATTGAAACGAAGCCTCTCTAAACTGAAGTATTGTAAGGGTATGTCCTCATTTACTTGTAACTTAGCAAACTTATTTTGAATTTTAGCGTGGATCCGCCGGACCCGGTTTTCAAGTGTCCGTATTCGTAAAAACGAAGTTGTAACTTATATTTGTGACTATTGTAGACGTCAACAGTACCTGTGACGACTGTCAATGTCTACAATCTGTGTTGTCGCGCGTTATTTTATATAATTGCTTGTGACGTCGCATTTTTTACCGTGACATTGTATACGTATCGCCTTCTAGCCTGTGTCGTTTCACGGATGAAGAAGATGTGCTTTGCCTTTGTGTCTCCTGTCCGGTCGACGTGAAATGACATCGTAATTTCGAGACCCTTGCAAAAAAAAAATCCGTACTGAACGAAAACGGACAAAAACAAACAAATTGTGTACTTTTATTCGTCGTATTGAACGGAAGCCGTCAAAACATAACTGATTTTGTACTTTCTTTTGTCTTTGGAAATCGTATGAAAATTTTCAAAAATTACGGCACGTGCGAATATATGTTCATATTTGTTTTTCGAAAATACCTAGTTTTAAAACACATCGTTTATGTGTTTTAAACATAAGTTTGAAGATGACGTGTTTTGTCGTGGAAGTGGATCGAAAAACACAAGACGATAATTTTTTGTACATCCTAAGCTCGAGGATGACGCAAATTGTACTCTACAAACTTGCGATTCCTTCGTACAGTTGCAACTTAGGCAGTACGGTGCTATGTATTACAGGAAAACGACATAAAAAAAACCCTTACTTATGCACATAGGGACATACCCTAAGTCTTGTACGAAAATATTAAAACGCACGAAACAAAATTTTGTTGTTAATGTAAGAATGGTGATTCGTAGATAATGTGGCTCAATTTCATCTTAACATTCTGCACAATACTTACAGTACTTCAGTTTAGAGAGGGTTCGTTTCAATTTGCGTTTAGGTTCAATGTAACGCTTAGACAACTAAATTTCAAATTTGCGGCTAAGGGTACGTCCCCCTGTCTTAAAGCATCGACTTTAATCTCTCTTTTTCACCCAAAACGCAATTCTATACGAGAAAAACTTTAGCCGTACAACAAAATCAATTCTTTAAAAGTACAGCAAACTTCAAGTCGATACTTTGAATGTATTTCATGTTTGTCATCATGTGAACGCATTTTGGTGTTTTCCTTTATTCCACCACCGGGCAAGAGAATCCAGCCGGTAAAATAACTTCATCAAAAATCACCTCCCGACCTGATTTCATGGAAAGTACCACCCAAACAACGAATGAAAAATAACCCACGCAAGCGCCTCACGAGTGGGGAAATTATAGGACGAGGGAGAGTACTCGCTATTTTTCTCCCCGCCCGTCACGTGCATGTACGGAAAATACGAGGATGCACAGAAAACAATCTGCAAGTTTCTCGGACCTCTAATTTCATTTATGGGTCCTCGGTAGAATTTTGCATCGTCGTCGACCCTCCCCTCTCCCTCTCACACTATCACTTTTATCTTACACTTTTTAGAACGACGCACGACAAAACTGGTATGAAATGAAAGATATTTGAAAAATAATTATTTTGACTACCTTTATGTATACTTTTATGTCAAGTGGAGTGAAAAAGTAGAGAAAACGACATTGGGAATCCATGGTCGAAAGTTTTCGAATTTGTGACGTCACAAGTGAGTGTGACGTCACAATGTTATAAAACCCTAAACATATGCCATGTCACAAAATTGCAAAAATATATACGTCTACAACTGTCGTTGTTTTTGTTGGCGTCACCAATTTCGTAGTCGTCGTTTGTTGAAATTATTAGATTTTTGTGGTATTTTCAAGGTCTTAATAATTTAGTACATAAAGGAAAAGAAAAAAGCGGACAACCTGCCTCCACCTCCTCTCTTTACCCACCATACTTGTTGTAGTCACTGAGGGATAGAGAGGGTGGTTGAGCCATGGCTGCCCTAGCTCAACAAGCTCAACTAAAGAGTGACTTAAGTCACTCTCAATAAAAGGTTGAGTCCGGTAGGACTCGAACCTTCAACTAGCAGAGCGCGGCGTAGCCGTTAGTTCTAACCAGTTTGTCGTAGAAGTCTGTTAGGAGATATAGGGTTCAATATTTATTTAAACTATTGTATGTTACTGAAATCAATTAATTGGAAATTGAACGAAGGAACATATAACTTGTTAAAGTTTAGTGCGGACGTCATTTCGCACGAAACAAATGAATCGGTTATTTGTTTAGACGGTCAACATTTAATGTCGGATTTAATCTAACGGCACATATCATCGCCGAGATCGCGGAATGGTCACTTTGGCTTTTATGGACGTGGCATGACTTGGCACCGCGTGGAAGGATGACATTCGGTCGCGAGAAGTCCGAGGAATGTACGGACGAGTTGAAAAGTGTAATAGGGTTACAGAAAGGTGTACCATATTGTTAGAAGTGAAGCTGCTGTAGTTGCGGTTCCAGAGTAGCGCAGATGCGACGCCAGAGTAGCGCAACATAGCAACGTAGCAACTTAGCAGCATAGTATAGCAGCGCAGCGTATCAGCATAGCAACGCCGCAGAATGTAGATCGAACTGCAAAGTTCTAAAAGGACAGTTTGGATAGATCTAGGTTGACCGTGAAGGTCCACGTGTACATCAGTAAAGTACTGGGTTGACTAGTGGATAGATAGTTGAAATAGCGGAGTAGACTTAGTCGACAGGCAGACTCTTTGAGTAGACCTTTGCAGCGAGCTTTCAACTTTGTAATCTTTTTTCGATTAATAAAGCTCAACCTTTCCTAATGACTGCTGTGTACCTTTGCTGTTGCCACGAGGAGATTTTAGGAGCCTTCCGCTGTGCATTGTGGTGTGTTGTGAATTATCATTGTCCCTTTTACACTGGTATTGGAGCAATCCCTCGTGACTCGACAACATAGAAAAACACGACATATCCACCAAGGAAATGTTAGCGCAAGTTCTCCGGGAGTTAGAAGGCGTTAGATTACAAAATGCTCAACTGAGCAATACCGTCGCAACCTTGGAATCTCGTCTTAGTGAACGACCTCATGGAGGCATGGAAAGAGACTTAAGGAGACCGAAGTTAAAGCTTCCCGACGAGTTTGACCTGTCTTGGCAAAAGAACCTTGACGCGTGGCTGTTCTCCGTTGCGAACTATCTCGAAAATTTTCCTAGCCTATTACATAGTGACAAGATTCAATACATGGGTGGTCTTCTTAAAGAGGCAGTGGGAGCATGGTGGAGGACACTGGTGGAAAGTGATGAGATACGACGGTTTGGACTTTATTTATACAACTCATCCGTGACTCTTGTTAACCCGTTAACACAGTTAAGTCTGGAAGGGATAAGATCGCAGTTATGAGGCAACGAACCTCGGTGTTGGAGTATACAAAGTGGTTCTTGGAGTGTAAAGTTTAAATACCTACGATGACAGAGGATGAAGCCGTGGATCGTTACCTGAAGGGGCTTAAAATCTCCATTCGGAGGGATGTAGAGCACTAGCTTGCTCGGGAAAGTACGACCCCTAATCTCTCGGCCATCATTCAGTTTGCAGAACGGACCGATTCGGTGGACTTCACCTTCCATAGACCTTATCAGTATGGGTCAAACAATGGCGGAGGAGGTCGAGGAGACGATGGTCCAACCCCCATAGAGCTCGGAGCAATTGACGGGGATAAAGAAGTGGTCAATGTGATTCGGAAGAAGAAGAAGACCACCAAGGCCAAGACTAATGACTTGTCCCCCGAGGAGCTCCAACGGAGGAGGCAAAACGGCTTATGCTTCCAATGCGGTTCCCCAGATCATATGGCCCGAGAATGCCCAAAAAGGAAAGGTCTTAAAAAGGGCAAGCTTAACATCATGAAGTTAGCCGGTGATGGAGGAGATCCTTTAATATTCCAAGGTCGAATTGTAGTGAGCGCAGCTAGCTTCATGGTAGACTTTGGTGCATCTGGGAATTTCATCAATGAGGTGACGGTAAAAAAGTTGAAGCTTCCTCTCGTGGTGCTAAAAGATCGTCATTCGGTGCAATTGGCCGACGCGAGTTCCCTATCCATTACTCATCGTACGCCGAGGTTATGCGTCAGAATTGGGAAGTTCTAATGGTATGCCACTCTTCATGTATTACCTCTTAGAGACCATGAGGTAATCTAGGGGAAGTCGTGGCTCCAAAAATGGAATCCGACAATCGATTGGAGAAGTGGCGAGATGAGAGTGAGGAAAGGTGAAGAAAAGTTTGAGGTAAAAGCGGGAGCGGCTGGTAACGGACCGGAAAAGGGACGCCTGCTTTCGGCCATACAGCTAAAGAGGGCACTCTAGAAAGGGGAAACAATTAGTATGGCGGTCGTCAGCCTCTGCAGGAGGCCAAGGAGGGAATTCCGGAGGAATGGAGTTAGAAAGACCCCGACTTCGACTCAAAAGAAAGTGACGACACCATAAAGACTTCCGAAGAGGCCCCGGAAGTCGTGACAAAACTTCTCGAGGAGTATGTATATGTCTTTCCCCCGACGCTCCCAGATCGCTTACCTCCGAAGCACGAAGTGGAGCACAAGATAGAGCTTATTCTCGGAGTAGTACCCCCGGCTAATCGAATGCCAATTGGACAAACTCAAAAAAGCAACTTGCGAAGTTGGTCGAAGCCGGAGCAATTAAACCGAGCAAGTCACCGTACGGAGCCCCCGTTCTCTTCGTAAATAAGAATGATGGAGGTTTTCGTATGTGTGTGGATTTCAAAGCACTAAACAAGTTAACAGTGAAAAATGCGTACCCTCTACCGAGGATAAACAAATTATTGGATTGACTACGAGGTGCTAAATATTTTTTGAAAATAGACCTGAGAATCGGTTATCACCAAATCAGAATTGCCGAGGAAGATGTGGAAAAGACGGCATTTGGGACTCGATATGGTCATTTCTAATTCCGGGTTATGCCGTTCGGATTAACCAACACATCGACAACCTTTATGCACTTGATAAAATCTATCTTTCGGCAATATTTGGACGCTTTTGTAATCGTCTTTTTTGATGAAATCTTAGTGTATAGCCGAATGTTGGAGGATCATTTGGAGTATCTACGGACAATCCTACAAGTCCTTCGGAAGAACAAGTTGTACGCAAAAAGGAGTAAATGTGACTTTTTGAAAGAGAAAATGGAGTTTTTGGGTCATGTGGTGAGCCAAGACGGGATCGCAGTGGATCCGAATAAAACCAGGGCAGGGAAGGAGTGGCCGCATCCGACGAACATTACAAAGTTGCATAACTTTCTACGACTATGATCCTATTATCATCATTTTGTCGAAGGTTTTGCAAAAATTGCTACAACACTTACGCACTTACTCAAGAATGACGTGCCCTTCGAGTGGAAAACGACGCAAAAGGCAGCCTTTGACACGCTCAAGGAGCGGTTAGTTACCGTCCTTATGTTTGCTGTCCCCAACCCGAAGTTACCTTGGACGATAATCACCGACGCTAGCGATACGGCTATTGGAGCGATCCTTATGCAAGATCAAGGGAAAGGCCTCGAACCCATTTCCTACGACAGTCGAAAACTAAAGGCATCGGAACTTAACTGGGCCACCCATGAAAAGGAGACAATTGCAATTAATAATGCGCTGGAAGTTTGGAAGTGTTACTTTTAAGGGAAGGGAATCACGATAATCACCGATCACCACGCCGTACGGTATCTTCAAACACAGCTGAAGTTGTCAAAGAAACAAGTGCGATGGATGACGTTTCTTAAGACCTTCGGGCCGGAACTCGCTATTGAGTACAAACCGGGTAAGACAAACCTGGTAGATACGCTGTCGAGGAGACCCGGAGTAGCTGCGCAAGTGACGGAGCAACGACTGCAAGCATCGGAGGAGGGAAACAAAAGACCTGTGAAAAAGAACACCGCAGCGCCGGACAAAGCGCAAGATCCGAAACTCACCGTAGTGACCATTACGGTACAAGTGGACGAACTATGGTTAAAGAGGATTAAAGCCGCATACGACGAAGACAAGACAATCAAGGAACTCAGTAAATGGAAGGTATTAATTGGAAACGCCAATGGTATGTGGCGGTACAGACAAAGTCAGACAACCAGACTTTACGTTCCAACAAACCATGAGTTACGCCATGCGATACTTCAACGAAATCATGATGAGCCGCTCAGTGGACATTTCGGGCGTGATAAAACAATTACACATGTCGCTAAGGCGTATTACTGGTCGAACATGACACGAGACGTTGCGGAGTATGTCCGGACGTGTGACTCTTGTAATAGGAATAAATCGGAATCGAATCACTAAGGCCATTTACAACGCCTCCCGATACCAATCTGTTCTTTGGGAGGCAATTTCGATGGATTTCATCGTGGCTTTTGGGTTTACTTGGGAAGGCTATGACTCCATCTTGGTCGTCGTGGATTACTTGACAAAAATGGCCCATTTCTTACCCACGAAAACCACAGCCACAGCGCGAGATGTGGCAGATTTATTCTTTTGTGAGATATTCCGCCATCACGGTGACCCATTTGACGGCAATTGAGTTGGCGTACAACAGTGCGAGCAAATCTGATACCTCCATTGGTACTCAGAGTGGGCAACTTGCTAGAAGCCTCTAGGATAACCTCAGTTGTTTAAGCTATGTTTGAATATTGTTGACACCCTGACAGAATACAGACTGACCAAATTGCACCCCTTGGAAGAGCTGACTCCCCTAAGTCTACCACAAAAAGAATCCTTGAATTTGCTCCCTTGAGCAGTAAAAAAATTATCAATGATCAAAGATGACCTTTTATATAAAAGCACTCTCGGAGAGAGGCTGCTACCAAATATTTTCCAAGACCTGAACCCCTCTCTTATCCCTCTATTACTAAAGTACAAAGCCAATCAATTAAGTGTACAGTACCGAAAGGTACTTCGCCCAGAGTACTTTCTGTACGGCCAGTGTACGACATGTCCAAGAAGGTGACGCTTGCCATTTCTGGGTTCGCCATGGTATGTCTCGGAGATGTAGATATCCAATGTAATGTTGCCACGTGTCACCTGACGTGGTTGTGGCCGCAAACCACAAATTCGTCTATTCCGCGATGCCGGCTTCTTTCTCCGTCGTCTGATTGATATCGACCTTAATTTATAGCTGTTATAATACAAGCAGTACTTTTAGATGTGATTCTATCTAACTATATCTATGTGATTATGGTCCGTTCATCAGTTAAATGAGCTTTCCTATTTGTACATCTTTAAGTAGCTATCGTACCCTATATACCTCGACACAGGTGCTAGGCTACATGGTAACGACGCTTGTCTAAAAAGACGGACGGTAGGTACCAGGATCAAATCCTGGGTCAGCTAACCTTTTTGATAAGTTTAACAAAGGACTACCTTTTGACTCTAGGAAAAGCATAGGCAGCCATGGCTTAAGCTTGTTCTTCAGCCTCCAGTGACTATGACAAGTATGGGGCTAGAGATAGAAGTTAGAAGCAGGCTGCCTTTGCTTTTCCTTCCTCATTAAAAAATAAAAAAACCTTTTAATTTCAACACTCCCCTTATTTTCTAGTCACCTTTTAGTTTAAGTCCACACTTCTCTTTGCAAAATATTAATTTAGAAGAAGGCACAAGCTTTGTCATCATGTCTGCCACCATTTCACTTTCAGGTCTATATTCTAGACTTATATTTTTGTTCTCCACCTTTTCCCTAACAAAGCTAAGTCTGATATCCATTTGCTTTTCTTTGAAGTGATGTTTAGGATTAACAGCAATTGCAATCGCTGCTTGATTATCACATAATATTTTTCTGAATTCCAATCTTAAGATGTCCCAATTCACCAAGCAAGGATTTGACCCACATCAATTCTTTCACAGTAGAGCAAGATGCCATATACTGAGCCTCGATAGTGGACTGAGCAATGACCTTTTGCTGCTTACTGCTCCAGCAACAAGCACCATTCCCCACATACAACACATATCCAGATGTACATCTTCGCATCGGAGCATCCCCATAGCTGGCATCACTCCAAGTGGTGATGTCAGTATTTTCCCCACCCAGATACAACCATAGATCCCTAGTTCCTATGAGATATCTGAGGACCCTCTTAGCAGCTTCCCAATCCCTTTTGGTAGGAGTTAGACTCCTACTTAGCACTCCTACAGCTACTGCCAAATCCGGTTTGGTACAATTCATGAAATAAATCTGACTACCCACTACCTATCTATATGGCATAGTGTGCATGAACTTTCTCTCTTCTGGACCTAGTTCATCATCTAGAATTAGGATGTCTCCTTCTTCATTCCCCTCACTTCCCTTCTTTAGATAGAGTTGTACAACTGTTGGCTTTGTCCATCTGAAATTTTTCCAACATGTTTCTAAATGCCTCTTTCTGAGTTAGTCTAACTATTGTCTTTTCTCTATCTCTTCCTACTTGTATTCCCAGAATATATCTTGCCTCCCCCATGTCCTTCATCTCAAATCTTCTCTTCAGTTAAGTTTTTAGTTGTTGATTTTCTCCATTGACTTACTCAGAACAAGCAAATCATCAACGTAAATTGCAATAAAGATGACACCTTTCTCATCTTCAAAAACATAAATTAAATGATCTGAACTGATCCAAATGTATCCCAGACCAGTAAGGAACTCATCAAGTTTCTTGTTCCACTGTCTGGGCGCCTGTTTCAAACCATAGAGTGATTTGATCAGCTTGCATACCTTTCTTCTCCCTGTTCCACGAATCCTTCCGGTTGTGGCATGAAGATCTCCTCCTCTAGATCTCCATGCAAGAAGGCAGTTTTGATGACTATATGGTGTACTTCCATGTCTTCTACAGCTGCCAGATTGAGAAGTATCCTGACCGAGGGAAATCTGACGACCGGAGCAAAGGTTTTTTTGTAGTCTATTCCCTCTTTCTGAGTAAAACCTTTGGCCATTAACCGTGCCTTATACCGCTCAATAGTATTGTCAGGATTTAGTTTTGACTTGAAAACCCACTTTCATCCAATTAGTTTGCGATCAGGTGGACAATCCACCAATTCCCATGTATCAGCCGCCATGATTGAAGCTATCTCTTCATTAATGGCTGTCTTCCACCCGTTTCTCTCCGGGCAGTTCATTGCCTCTCCATATGTTTGAGGTTTATCAGGATGAGAAAGTTTAGTTACCTTGTTGTTAACTTGTTTATCTTCAAGCCTTTTGCAGGTTCTTCTTCCTCCATCAAAATTTACAGCCGGAATAGAGGGTTCGCGTGGATTCTTTTGAATCACCACGGCTTCTCCCCCGTCCCTTTGATCCATATCAGTTTCACCACGCCTTCCGCTTCAAATATAGGTGTCATCGATGTTTTCAAGTCTTTCTCAGTCTGTTTTGAGCCTGCAAGGATATCGTCCGACCCTGCAAGAGTATCATCTTCTTGGAGACCCGGATAGTTAGAAAGGTGAAAGTCATCAGAATTGTCTGACGCAAATCTGATTCTGACAGACTTTGAGGATTTGAAGGGATCTACTGACTTCCCTTCATCCATAGCTACCAGGTGTTTTACTAGAATTATATCTTCTCTTTTTCGATTATACACTCTATACCCTTTTACATCCTCATCATATCCTAGTAGGTATCCGGGTTTCCCTTTAGGATCTAGTTTTCAGTTAGATCTTTCTGTATCTAAACTAAAGACTTTACTACCGAAAACCTTTAAGTGAGATAGATTTGGTTTTCCGTCGGTCAATCTCTCATATGGAGTTTGGTATTTCACCGCCGATGTAAGTACTCTATTTCTCAAATAATTAGTACAATTCATAGCCTTGGCCCAAAATCGTTTTCCTATCCTTTTATCTGACAACATACTCCGGGCACTATCATTCAGTGTCATATTTAATCTCTCGGCAACACCATTCTATTTCGGGTTTTCCGGAACTGTCTTTTGATGTTGCACACCATCCTCTCTTAAGAACTCCTCAAACTGATTGGAGGTATATTCCCCTCCATTGTCTCTTCTTACTCTTTTTATTGAGGTCTCGTGAAGCTTCTTAGCCCATGCTTTATATAGTTTGAAATACTCCAGAGTTTTTGATTTGTTTTCCAGAAAGTATACCCGGGAGTACAGAGACCAATCATCGGTAATGGTTAGCATAAATCTTTTTCCTCCAGGTGATGGCACTCTTGCCGGTCCCCAAATGTTCGTGTGTACCAAATCAAGGGCTTTTTTTCCTTTATAAGTTGCTTCTTTTGGAAATGGTAACCTGTGTGTTTAACCCTAAGCACACCAATTGCAATCACTTAAATTATCATTTTCCAAAAAACGTATCCCTTCAACTACTCCCATCTTTTTCATTCCTTTTAGCTTTTCTAGATTTGAAACTCTGAGACGTCCATAAGTCCTCAGAGTGGACAGCTTTCACGAAGCCTCTAGGATAATCCTGACCGCTTTGTGTTTTAGCAAAAACAACTGCCACCCTGGCAGACAAAAACTCTAACCACCTGCACCCTTGTGAAGACAAGACTCCCTTAAGTTGATAGCAAAAAGAATATCTGAATTTGCTCCCCTGAGCAATAAGTTATGGAGGGTCAAAGTTGACCTTTTGTACAGAAGCTCTCTGGGAGAGAGGGTCCGATCTCCTAATTTTTCTAAGTCCTATCTCTCTCACAAACTCTATCTGTTGATGTACGGAACCAATCAGATTACAGTTTTGTACGCAAAAGTACAGCTGCCGCTGTACTTTACTTTGTTTTTGCGGAGCGAGGGAAATCTGACCACCGGGCAAAGGTTTCCTCGTAGTTAATTCCCTCCTCTTGTGTAAATCCCTTTGCCACTAGTTGGTCCTTGTAGCGCTCGATTGTGTTATCAGCGTTCAGTTTTAATTTGAAAACCCACTTACAACTGATTGTTTTTCGATTAGGTGGACAATCCACCAACTCCCAAGTATCGGCTGCCATAATTGAGGCCATCTCCTCATTGATGGTTGTTTTCCACCGATTTCTTTCTGGACAAGTCATCGCCTCTCCATAAGTATGAGGTTCATCTTGATGAGATAGTTTAGTTACCTTGTTATTAACCTGTTTTTCTTGTAGTCTTTTGCTACTTCTCATTCCCCCCTCAAAATCTGAGGCCGGAATAGATGGTTCTCGTGGATTCTTTCGAACAAACTCGGCTTCTCCCCTATCCCTTGATTCCGAATCAATTTCCACCACATCTTCCGCTTCGGGTAGAGTTGTCACTGGAGTTTCCACAGCCGAGTCCTTTTCGGTCTGATTTGTACTTGCAAGAATGTCATCTTCTCTAAAACCTGGATAGTTAGGAAGCTTAAAGTCATCAAAATTTTCTGACTCAAATCTGATTTTTATTGACTTCGTATATTTGAAGGGATCCACAGACTTTCCTTCATCTATAACTACTAGATGCTTTATTAAGATTATATCTTCCCTTTTTAGATCATAAACTCTATATCCTTTAACATCCTCACCATATCCTAATAAGTATCACGGATTTGCTTTAGGATCTAACTTCCAATTAGACCGATCTGTATCTAGACTGAATACTTGACTGCCGAAAACCTTTAAGTGAGATACGTCTGGTTTCCGGCATGTCCATCACTCATAAGGTGTTTGATCTTTTATGGTTGAAGTAAGAACTCTATTTTTGAGGTAATTAACACAGTTCATTGCTTCTGCCCAAAACCTTTTTCCTATCTTCTTATCTGACAACATACTTCTAGCACTATCACTTAGTGTTCTATTTAACCTTTCAGCTCTCCGATTCTGTTCTGAGTTTTTTGGAACTGTCTTTTGGTGTTGGACCCCATCTTCCCTCAAAAAATCCTCAAACTGGTTAGAAGTATACTCTCCACCATTGTCACTCCTTATTCTCTTGATTGGAGTTTCATGGAGTTTTTCGCTCCATGCTTTATATTGTCTAAAACAATCCTGAGCTTCGGACTTGTTTTTCAAAAAATACACTCGGGAATACCGAGACCAATCATTAGTGATAGTCATCATAAATCTCTTCCCCCCCGGTGAGGGCACTTTAGCCGGTCCCCAAATATCTGTGTGTACTAGATCTAGAATTTTTTCTCCCTTATAGGTGGTTGTTTTAGGAAAGGGTAATCTGTGTGTTTTACCTTGAGCACATCCACTACAATCACTTATATTATCATTCTCACTAAACTTAATCCCTTCCACCACTCCCATCTTTTTCATCTCTCTTAACTTGTCTAGATTCACATGCCCAAGCCTCTTATGCCACATCATAATATCATGAACACCAGCATAATAAAGTTTCTTCTTTTCATTACTTAAAACCAGCCTAAACATCCCATGGCTACCTTTCTCTGCAATGAAATAGACATCCTCCTCAAAACTAGCAGTAAAGACTCCTTCCCCAGTGCTAGTAAAAAAACCCTTATCATCTAATACGGATGTAGAGATGAGGTCTTTGTTCAGTTCCGGAATAAACAATACATCGGATAATGTTACTATGGATGTCTTTCCTTCTACTAACACTTTCAAATCTACCGATTCTACAAGAGTAGTGGTAACTATCTTCCCATCCCCGTACTCTATCTCTACGGTGGGAATATTTCTTATCTTAGTGAACAGGTGTCTATCATTACACATGTGCATGGAGGCACCTGAATCTACAATCCAACCAGCTTCACCTTTCAATCCACCGTAAGCACATTTCTACCTTCGTGGAATTTCGACCTCATTTGTCGCCTCCAACTCCTCATCTAAAAGGAGCTCATCGTCCTCGTTCTCGGATTCCGCCTCATGAACCTGTGTCACAAGGGCCTTTTTCTTTCTTCTCGCGGTACCATCGGTCCGCCCCTCCTTTAACCGAAGCTCGTTTAGCTTAGTGCACTCTACCATATATTGCCCAGGTTTCTTACAAAAATGACATAAACCTTTGGGAGCCCTTGGTCCGAACTCGTCAGTCTAATTTTTGTGTTCCCTCCCCCCATAGTTTCTGACCAGTTTCCGGGAATCCTTGTTCCTCCAATCGGTCGCAGTTGCCAAGGCTTGGCCACTCTTTCCTCCCCTTCGGATCTCAATCGTATTCTCCCGAACGAGAATCATCCCTACCACTGAGTCCCATATCCACCTTGAGTCAGGCAAGTCTTGCACACGGTTGACTATGTTCTCGAACTCATCGGGTAACTTCATCAGTAAACAGTTAACCTTTTCTTTTCCACTAAAATCTTTTCCCGCACTCTCTAGCTCCATGAAGAGTGTAGCAAGCTCATTACAAAAATCCAACATCTTCCCCCCTTTGTATACATGCTCCTTAACTTTCTGATCAGCCAACTGTTGTTACTGAATCGTACTACTTCGGTACATCTCTATGAGAGCCATCCAAAGATCGGATGTCCTTTCTACCTGCAAATGAGGACATGGAAGTCCTTGAGTGAGATGGCGTTGGATGAGGTGCATTACCGCCATATTGTTGAAGTACAGGTTTGTGTATCATTCTCCTCGTTCCTCGGAATAGGTGACATGAATGCCGAACAAGTTGCTATTGGTGTGGTCGCCTCCTTCTCCTTTCCTTTGTCCACCACCTCTCCTTCTTTTGTTTCCTCGATTGAAGGTGGATCCTCTTTCTTGGTGAATCTGCTTCCTCCAAACCCTGGAGGAATTCCAAGACTTGATGGACGCCCCAACCGTCCACTCACTATCCCCCAAAACCTTTTTTCGCATAGAGCTCCTATCATCATACTTTCCCAGTATATGAAGCTAGTTCCATAAAAGATTGGTACCCTAGAGGGTGGGCCCATAACCTGAAACTCTGAGACATCCATAAGTCCTCAGAGTGGACAGCTTTCAAGAAGCCTCTAGGATAATCCTGACCCCTTTGTGTTTCAGCAAAAACAACTACCACCCTGGCAAACAAAAACTCTGACCACCAGCACCCCTGTGAAGACAAGACTCCCCTAAGTCGATAGCAAAAAGAATCTCTGAATTTGCTCCCCTGAGCAGTAAGTTATGGAGGGTCAAAGTTGACCTTTTGTACCGAAGCTTTCTGGAAGAGAGGGTCCTATCTCCTAATTTTCCTAAGTCCTATCTCTCTCACAAACTCTACCTGTTGATGTACGAAACCAATCAGATTACAGTTTTGTACGCAAAAGAACAGCTGCTGCTGTACTTTATGTACGGACACTGTATGATATGGCCTAAATGTCGACACATGTCATATCCGGATTCGGTGCCGGAATCTCCGAAGATACCACGATCCAATGTAATTTCGCCACGTGTCATCCGATGTGGCAATGACCACAAAACGCCGAAATCTTCTTCCGCGATCTCGGCGCTAATTCCGGCCGTCCGATTTAATTCACATTTAATCGTAGCCGTAATAAATAAATGCGCAGTATTCGTTTCGCTAAAAAAATAAATGCGTCGTATTGATTTCTTATCCGTACCGTAATCCGTACTTTTATATTACCGGATCTATGTATCCCGTAAACAATTACAGTTAAATGAATTATCCTACGTATTAATGTTTAGTTAATTATCAAACCAAATTGTACGTAACACTAGTTCTAGACTTAACGGCTAAGGCTACCGGCTACTGTCTGTCTGCCGGCCGGTAGGTATCAGGATCAAATCCTGTGGCCGGCACATACCTTTTAGTAAATAAACCCCTTACTAATATATATTTCCCGTAAACCTCTGGATAGCTTAGGTAGCCATGGTTTAGCTCCCTCTCCAATTTCTCAGTGACTGCGACAAGTTTGAGAGTTGGAGAGAGAAGTTAGAGGTAGACTGCCTCGGCTTCTTTCTATATTTCTATTTAGACTTAGAAAATACTAAAAATGGACCATTAATTTCTACAAGATTCACATGCCCAAATATCTTATGCCACAACATAATATCATTGACACCAGCATAGTAAATTTTGAGTTTGTCATTACTTAAAGCAAGCCTAAACATTCCTTGGCTACCTTTCTCAGCAGAGAAGTACACATCTTTATCAAAGCTAGCTGTAAAAACTCCTTTTCTTGTGCCAGTTTCAAAACCTTTATCATCTAATACAGATGTATATATAAGGTTTTTGTTGAACTCTGAAGTAAACAATACGTCGGAGAACGTAACTATTGAGGTTTTTCCCTCCACTACGACTTTCATATCTACTGATCCTAAATAATTTTGTGGTTGTTGATATTTGTGTATTTTCTAGGTTTGTAATAGGTTAGAAAAACGCAGAGGCACTCTGCCTCTAACTCCCCTCTCCAAGCCCCCACACTTGTTGTAGTCACTGAAGGCTGGATAGGGAGCTAGAGCCATGGCTGCCTAAGCTCACTAGAGACACAGGGGGTGGATTAGGTAGATTTACCAAAAGGCACCTGACGAACCGAGGAATTGATCCTAGTACCTACCGTCTGTTATGTCGCCGTAGCCGTTAGTTCTAACCGTTAAGTCTAGGACTAGTGTTACGAATATAGGGTTTGACATTCATATAAATTGTCACACGTAGATTAATTCGTTTGACGACAATTAGATACTTAGTGCATAGATACAGTTGACATTGTACGACGCACGGAACATTTGGAAACAGGTATCTCGAAATTGTTTCAAACGTGAAACAAGTATTGCTCAAATGTTTACTACAGCTAAGAGTGAATTCCGGTTTGATCAAACGGCCGACAATGATGCAAAGATCGCGGAATACGATTTTGGCAATTTCCAGTCACCTCCACATCAACTGACACGTGGAACAACTACATTGGATCGCGGCATCTCCGAGGATTACAAGAACGAATCCTTATATGACACGTGTCGACATTTTGTCCATGTTGTACAATGGCCGTACAAAAAGTACACCGGCACTTGTACTTTTGTGTAAGACACGATGATTTGATTGGTACCGTACTTCAAAAGATGGAGTTTTACAGGGGGAATAGGACTTAGAAAATTTTGGGTAGGTAGCTGTCTCTCCCAGAGAGCACCTTGTATAAGTGGCAATCTATAGCCAATTATAACTATCAATTTATTTGACCATTTTCAGTGATTCTTTTTGTTGCGGACTTAGGGGAGTCCACGTAAAACGAGGTGAAATCGGTCAGAGTTTTTGTCAACCAGAGAGGCTGCATTTCTAAGGGAAAGTCAAAGTGGGTGAATGTGTCCTAATCTTATAATGTAACTTTGCATTCTGTGGTGGAACTGAGCACAAAGAATGAAACTCTGAGACCTCCATTGGCCCTCAGAGTAAGCAGATCCAAAAATAAGCCTATCTAGATAGTGCCGACTCCTAGTTGATATAAACCCAAATGACTGACCCCTTGACAATCAGAACCTAAATATAGATTCACCCCTGTGAAATAACACTTTCTGTGTGGTTAGTTCCACCACAGAATGCAAAGTTAGAATATGAGATTTGGACACATTCACCCACTTTGACTTTCCTTTAGAAATACCGCCACCCTAGCAGACAAAAACTCTGATTGACTACACCCTTGTGTAGCGTGGACTCCCTTGAGTCCGCAGCAAAAAGAATCACTGAAAATGGTCAAGTGAATTGATAGTTATGGTTTCCCAAAGTTAGCCATTTATATAAGATGCTCTCTGGGAGAGGCGACTACCTAGTGAAAATATTCTAAGTCCTATTCTCACTCTAAGACCCTATCTACTGACGTACGGCACCAACCACTTTATTGTACAGTACAGATAAGTACAGGTGCCGGTGTACTTTCTGTACGACAATCGTACGATATGGCTCAAATGTCGACACATGTTATATATCTATTTGTTGCCGTAATCTCCGGTGGCGCCGCAATCCAATATTGACGTGCCACGTGTCATCCTATGTGGGAATGACCGTAAACCGCCAAAAGTACATATCCCGTGATCGCGGCGCCTATCGCGGCCGTCCGATCAAATCCGGCTACATTTCTCGTCGTTGAAAATAGGCGCGCGGTATTTGTTTCGCGGTCGAACCAAAAGCGCGGTATCCGTTTCAATAAAGAAATCCGTACTCCGTACTATCATAACTGTATCTATGCAATACGTATATATTTCCAGTTAAATGAACTAGTCTATGTGTAACTATTTAAATATTTATCAAACCCCATACGTTGTAACACTAGCTCTATTCTAAACGCCCAAAGTCACCAGCTAAGGTCAAATTGACTAACGGTAGGTACCAGGATCAATTCCTCGGTTCGTCAAGTACCTTTTGGTAAGTCTTACTAATTTACCCCCTGTCTTCTCTAGAGAGCATAGGCAGCCATGGCTCTAGCTCCCTATCCAGCCTTCAGTGACTACAACAAGTGTGGGGGCTTGGAGAGGGGAGTTAGAGGCAGACTGCCTCTGCCTTTTTCTATCCTATTACAGACCTATAAAATACACAAATATCAACACTCCCTTTATTTTCTTGTCTTTTTTCCTTTCAACTTCCACAAACAAGTAAACAAACACCTCCTCTTTTTTTTTTCTTTTTCCTTTTTCCTTTTCCTTTCAAAAAACTTAAGCATTTTGACACAGTGCATTAAATGAACTGAAATAATAATTGCATCACACATTTTATTTAACATCCCACTTTTCATAAATCCGAGCAAAGATTTTATCCACCTCATCACTTTTTCATCCACACACAAACCGATTTCCCTCTTGCGATCCAAACAGCCAGCCCCATCTCCAATCTGCAGCATACACCCAGATGCACACACTTTTACTGGCACACCTTCATAAATACCATCACTCCCTTTAGCGATGTCAAACCCATTACCCGCAATAATTAAACTTTCCTCACTCTCTCCCATGGATTTCTTTCCACTCTCTCTTTCTAAATTTATTACAAATAAGTATTTCTCCTCCCCTAAACCTTTCATTAAATATTCCTCTTCTTCCTTATCTTTAAAAACCCCTTCTAGTTTCACTTCTCCCCTTTCCTCGGAATCCATTGAGGTCTCCCTTTCCGACCAGTTTTCTAATTCCAAAATACCTATAAAATTATCCTCATTAATTTTATCTTTCCCGTTTTCACTTATGGATCCTAGATCTGACTTTCTCATTTCTAAGTCATACACTTTACACTCCTCGTCATCCTCAAGTACCTCCTCTCTCTTTACTTCCCTTATACCTCCAAAAGCACACTGTTGCCTTCGTGCAATTTCTGTGTACTTTTCTCTCTTCCCCATTCTACCGATGTGAAGAAGCTCCAATTTTTCTTCATCCTCTTTCTCCTCTTCCTCTTCGTCCTCCTCATCCACATTCCAACTTCTAAGTTTTTCCAAACAAAGCCATTCTTCCATATAATGACCCGGTTCCCTACAAGAGAAGCAAAATCCTTTTTTCAAAGCTTCGTGTCTTTTCCTCTCCCTCTCTTTCTATCAAAGTTCCGATAAGGTTTACCTTTGTCTTTCATCCTCTCATCACGCTTTCCGCTCGTCACCGCCGTTCCTCTCATCAGGGTTCTGCCAATCACCACCAGTTGTAAAGGCATTCACCCTGTCACTTCCCCTTCGAAGCTCCAAAGTGCTTTCCCTCACAAGAATTATCCCCATGGTAAAGCTCCAAGTCCATGAGGAACCATCAAGTGCCTGCATACGACAAATGATGTTTTCGTACTCATCTGGGAGTTTCATAAGTAGTGTATTAATCTTACTCTCCTCAGATTCTACATATCCCGCACTAGCTAGCTCAACATATAACGCAGCAATATCATTGCAAAACTCTATCATGCTACCGCCTTTATAAACATAGGCCTCTATTTCCCGTTTTACTAATTGCTGCCTCTGAATTGTCTCACTCTTATAAATCTGACTTAGTGCTTCCCATATCTCTGAAGACTTGGTTATACTTAAAAGAGTGATAGCTATCGACTTAGACACATATCTAAGTATGAGATGTTTTGCTATAGTGTTTTTGTATTCCCATATTTTTCTGTCATTTTCTTCAATTTTAATCCCAACATGTGGTACCATAGCTGAGAGTCTAACTCCCCTCACCATAGGTGTCCCTTTTTCCTTCTCCCCTATTTTCCCATCCACGGAAAATTTTTTCCCTTCACCTTCCGTTGTATCTGAACTCTGGATGATATTCTGGGCAGCCTCAGATGATTCTCCATAGTAAGCTCCTCCAAAGCCAGGTGGCGGACATCTCACTTGTCCCGCAACAATTCCCTATAAGTGCTTCTCGAAAAGCAATCCCTCCATTGTAAACGCCGAATAAGTGAAGCTTGTTCCATCAAACATAGGCACCCTAGATGGTGGGCCCATAACCTGAAACTCTGAGACCTCCATTGGCCCTCAGAGTAAGCAGATCCAAATAGAAGCTTATCTAGATAGTGCCGACTCCAAGTTGATATAAACCCAAATGACTGACCCCTTGACAATCAGAACCCAAATATAGATTCACCCCTGTGAAATAACACTTTCTGTGTGGTCAGTTCCACCACAAAATGCAAAGTTAGAATATGAGATTTGGACACATTCACCCACTTTGACTTTCCATTAGAAGAACCGCCACCCTGGCAGACAAAAACTCTGATTGACTACACCCATGTGTAGCGTGGACTCCCCTGAGTCCACTGAAAATGGTCAAGTAAATTGATAGGTATGGTTGCCCAAAGTTAGCCATTTATATAAGATGCTCTCTGGGAGAGGCGACTACCTAGTGAAAATATTCTAAGTCCTATTCTCACTCTAAAACCCTATCTACTGACGTACGTCACCAATCACTTTACTGTACCGTACAGATAAGTACAAGTGCCGGTGTACTTTCTATACGACAATCGTACGATATGGCTCAAATGTCGACACATGATATATATCTATTTGTTCCCGTAATTTTCGGTGGCGCCGCAATCCAATGTTGACGTGCCATGTGTCATCCTATATGGCGATGACCGTAAACCGCCAAAATTACATATTCGTGATCGCGGTGCCTATTGCAGCCGTCTGATCAAATCCGGCTACATTTCTAGCCGTTGAAATTAGACACGCGGTATTTGTTTCGCGGTCGAACCAAATGCGCGGTTTCCGTTTCAATAAAGAAATATGTACTCCGTACTATCATAACTCTATCTATGCAATACGTATATATTTCCAGTTAAATGAACTAGTCTACGTGTAACTATTTAAATATTTATCAAACCCCATACGTTGTAACATTAGCTCTAGTCTAAACGGCTAAAGTCACCGGCTAAGGTCAGATTGACGGACGGTAGGTACTAGGATCAATTCCTCGGTTCGTCAAGTACCTTTTGGTAAGTCTTACTAATTTACCCTATGTCTTCTCTAGAGAGCATAGGCAGCCATGGCTCTAGCTCCCTATCCAACCTTCAGTGACTACAACAAGTGTGGGGGCTTGGAGAGGGGAGTTAGAGGCAGACTGCCTCTGCCTTTTTCTATCCTATTACATACCTATAAAATAAACAAATATCAACACACAAAGTGTTATTTTGCAGGAGTGAATCTATATTGGGTTTCCCACCTTCAACAAGTCAATTATTCGGGTTTATATAAAGTTCGGAGTTGACGCTATCTCGATTAACTTCTTTGGATCTGCCTACTTTGAGGGCCGATAGAGGTCTCACAGTTTCAAGTTATGGGCCCACCATCTAAAGTGCCTATGTTTGATGGAACAAACTTCACTTATTAGGAGTTCACGATGGAGGGATTGCTTTTCGAGAAGCACTTATGGGGAATTGTTTCAAGACAAGTGAGATGTCTGCCACCTTGCTTTGGAGGAGCATACTATGGAGAATCATCTGAGACTGCCCAGAATATCAACCGGAGTTCAGATGCAGCGTAAGGTGAAGGGAAAAACATTTTCGTGGATTGGGAAATAGGGGAGAAGGAAAAAGGGACACTTATGGTGAGGGGAGCTAGGCTCTCGGCTATGGTACCACTTCTAAGGATTAAAACTGAAGAAAATGACAGGAAAATATAGGAATACAAAAACACTTTAGCAAAACATCTCATTCTTAGATATGTGTCTAAGTCAATAGCTATCACTCTTTTAAGTTTAACCAAGTCTTCAAAGATATGGGAGGCATTAAGTCAGATTTATAAGAGTGAGACTATTCAGAGGCAGCAGTTAGTAAAACAGGAAATAGAGGCCTATGTTTATAAAAGCGGTAACATGATAGAGTTTTGCAATGAAATCCCTGCGTTATATGTTGAGCTTGCTAGTGCGGGATATGTAGAATCCGAGGAGAGGAAGATTAATACACTACTCATGAAACTCCCAGATGAGTACAAAAACATCATTTGTCATATTTAGGCAATGGATGGTTCCTCATGGACTTGGAGCTTTACCATGGGGAAAATTCTTGTGAGGGAAAGCACTTTGGAGGATCGTAGAGGAAGTGACCGGGTGAATGCGTTTTTTTTTGGGGTGATTGGCGAAAGCGTGATATAACAGTGATGCATGGCGTGGCGAGGAAAGCAAACCGTCGAACTGGGAAAGAAAGAAAAAGTTCGCCGCAAAGGGTCGGGGTCGGAGGAATCCCTGTTTGGCAAAGTTGGAATGGATGACAGACGAGGATCGGAGGTCGATACCACTTCTCGATCAATATAGGGAAAGCTTGAAATTCCAGCATGTGCTTTTGATATAAAGGAAAAAAAACAGATGTCTAGGAGTATTTCAAAAATCAGATCTAGATCCATATGGCGATAAGATCTTAGAAAAACATAAAACTAGTGGGAAAAGGAGACTTCAACGGATTTTGAGGAAAGGGGAGAAGTGAAACTCGAAGAGGTTTTAAAAGATAAGGGAGAAGTTGATTATTTTATGAAAGGTTTAGGGGAGGAGAAATACTTATTGGGAATAAACTTAGAAAGAGAGAGTGGAAAGAAATCTATGGGAGAGAGGGAGGAAAGCTCAATTTTTACGGGCAATGGGTTTGACATCGCTAAAGGGAGTGATAGTATTTATGAAGGTGTGCCTGTAAAAGGGTTAGCATTTGGGTGTATGTTGCAGATTGGAGATGGGGCTGGCTGTTTGGATTGCAAGAGGGAAATTGGGTTGGTAGTGGATGAAAAAGTGATGAGGTGGATAGAATCTTTGCTCGAGGTTATGAAAATTGGGATGCTTGATAAAATGTTTATTTCAGCTTATCTAATCGACCTTTTAAAATGTGAGGGTATTGTCATAAAGGTTTATAAATGGAAAAGGAAAAGAAAAAGAAAAAAAAAGGGTATTTTGGTTTTTTTTTTTTTGTGGGAGTTTGAAGGAAAATAGACTAGAAAATAAGGGGAGTGTTGATATTTGTGTATTTTCTAGGTCTGTAATAGGATAGAAAAAGGCAGAGGCAGTCTACCTCTAACTCCCCTCTCCAAGCCCCCACACTTGTTGTAGTCACTGAAAGCTGGATAGGGAGCTAGAGCCATGGCTGTCTAAGCTCACTAAAGATACAGAGGGTGGATTAGGTAAATTTACCAAAAGGCGCCTAACGAACGCAGGAATTGATCCTAGTAACTACCGTCCGTTATGTCGCCGTAGCCGTTAGTTTTAACCGTTAAGACTAGGACTAGTGTTACGAATATAGGGTTTAACATTCATATAAATTGTCACACGTAGATTAATTCGTTTAACAACAAATAGATACTTAGTACATAGATAGACTTGACATTGTACGGTGCACGAAACATTTCGAAACAGGTATCTCGAAATTGTTTCAAACGTGAAACAAATATCGCTCAAATGTTTATAACGGCTAAGAGTGAATTTGGGTTTGATCGGACGGCCGAGAATGATGCCGAGATCGCAGAATATGATTTTGGCAGTTTCCGGTCAACGCCACGTCAACTGACACGTGGAACAACCGCATTGGATCGCGGCATCTCCGGGGATTACAAGAACGAATCCCTATATGACACGTGTCGACATTTTTTGCATGTTGTACAATGGCCGTACAGAAAGTACGGCGGCTTCTGTACTTTATATGTACGATAATTAGGGTAATGGTTTTTGATTGGTTTAGAATTGCTATTAGGAGTTTTTCAGGACTTAGAAAAATATTGAAAAGTCCTCTCTCTCCCAGAGGCCATCTGTATAAATATGCTGTCTTTGAACAGCCATAACTTAATGCTCGGGTGAGCAAATTCAGTGATTCTTTTTGTTGCAGACTCAGGGGAGTCCAGGCTACACAGGGGTGTAGTCGGTCAGAGTTTTTGCGTGCCAGGGTGGCACTTATTCATTGCCAAAGTCAAAACTGCAAATATTATCCTAGAGGCTTCATATAAGCTGGACATTTTGTGTACCAATGGAGGTCACAGAATTTCAGGTTATGGGCCCACCCTCTAGGGTGCCCATTTTTAATGGAACAGGGTTCATTTATTGAGAAACCATGATAAAGGGTGCCCAGGTTGAAAAACAACTATGGGGCATTGTGAGTGGTAGTGTGCGTCGGCCATCCGCGAAATTGGGAGTTCCACCAGGGTTTGAAGGATCTCGGTCCAAAGGAGGATCTACAGGGGCAGAGGTGGAAGAGGATGTTGGAGAAAGCATCGTGTCGGACATAGGGAAGGAGAACGGGAAGGAGAAACTCACATCGATGCCTACTAGATCGGTTTTGGCAGCAGATTTTCAGAAAACCGAGGCTAATGATAGTATAATCTGGGATTTCAACAATACCGTGGCGACTCATTTTATTCTCGGGCGTCTCACCCAAGCAGTGGCTACACCTCATTTTCATGTAGACAGGGCGAACGAGTTGTGGGAGGCTCTTGTCAGCATTTACAAGAGTGGTACGGTTCAACAGCAAAAGCTAGCAGGTCACAAGGTACAAGCATATGTGTACAAAGGGGGAAAGATGTTAGATTTTTGTAATGACTTGGTCGGGTTATTTATGGAGTTGGAGAGTGCCGGGAAAAGGGAGACCGAGAAAGAGAAGGTGAATAATTTGTTGATGAAACTCCCGGATGATTATGAAAACATTGTTAACAAGGTTCAGGACTTGCCAGATCATCGATGGATTTGGAACTCCGTTGTGGGAATGATTTTGGTTCGGGAAAACACAATTGAGATTCAGAGAGGAGGAAAGAGTGTTCAAGCGTTGGCTGCAAGAACTAATTGGGGAGATAAGGATTCCAAGAAACCTTATGGAAACTTTGGTGGAGGAGGAAGAGGAAATCAATCGGAAGGATCAGGATCGAGGCCTCCGAAGGGGCTTTGTCACTTTTGTAAGAAGCCGGGACATTACATGGCGGAGTGTACTAAACTGACAAAGCTGAGATTGAAGGAGGAACATGCCGGAAAACCAGCCGCAAAGAAAAATAAGGCATTTGTGGCAACACAAGTCATCGAAGAGGACTCCGATGAGGACGATGGAGAACTCCTCCTCAACGAGGAGCTGGAGATGAAAGGTGAGTTAGAGATTCCAAGGAGGCAAAAGTGTGCTTTCGGTGGAGTAAGAGAAGCTCCAGAAGAAAGATGGAATATTGATTCAGGAGCCTCTATGCATATGTGTAGAGAAAAACCATTGTTTACCAAAATGAGAAAGATCCCTACTGTAGAGATAGAGTACGGGGATGGGAGAATAGTCACCACTAATCTAGTAGGATCTGTGCATCTTAAAGTCTTAGTTGATGGAAAAGCATCCATTGTCACTTTCTCTGATGTTCTTTTTATCCTAGAGTTGAACAAGAATCTTATCTCTACGTCGTTTTTAGATGATAAGGGTTTTGAGACTAGTACTAAAAAGGGAGTCTTTGTTGCTAGCTATGAGGATGAAGTGTACTTCACAGCTGAAAAGTGTTGATATTTGTGTTTTTTTTAGGTCTGTAATAGGATAGAAAAAGGCAGAGGCAGTCTACCTCTAACTCCCCTCTCCAAGCCCCCACACTTGTTGTAGTCACTGAAAGCTGGATAGGGAGCTAGAGCCATGGCTGTCTAAGCTCACTAAAGATACAGAGGGTGGATTAGGTAAATTTACCAAAAGGCGCCTAACGAACGCAGGAATTGATCCTAGTAACTACCGTCCGTTATGTCGCCGTAGCCGTTAGTTTTAACCGTTAAGACTAGGACTAGTGTTACGAATATAGGGTTTAACATTCATATAAATTGTCACACGTAGATTAATTCGTTTAACAACAAATAGATACTTAGTACATAGATAGACTTGACATTGTACGGTGCACGAAACATTTCGAAACAGGTATCTCGAAATTGTTTCAAACGTGAAACAAATATCGCTCAAATGTTTATAACGGCTAAGAGTGAATTTGGGTTTGATCGGACGGCCGAGAATGATGCCGAGATCGCAGAATATGATTTTGGCAGTTTCCGGTCAACGCCACGTCAACTGACACGTGGAACAACCGCATTGGATCGCGGCATCTCCGGGGATTACAAGAACGAATCCCTATATGACACGTGTCGACATTTTTTGCATGTTGTACAATGGCCGTACAGAAAGTACACCACCACCTATACTTTACTGTACGACACAGTGATTTGATCGGTGCCGTACTTCAGAAGATGGAGTTTTAGAAGGGGAATAGGATTTATAAAATTTTGGGTAGGTAGCTGCCTTTCCTAGAAAGCACCTTGTATAAATGGAAAACTTTGGCCAGTCATAACTATCAATTTACTTGACCATTTTCAGTGATTCTTTTTGCTCCGCACTCAGCAGAGTCCAGGCTACACAAGGGTGTAGGTGGTCAAAGTTTTTGTCTACGAGGGAAGCTACATTTCTAAGGGAAAGTCAAAGTGGGTGAATGTGTCCTAATCTCATATTATAACTTTGCATTCTGTGGTGGAACTGAGCGCACAGAAAGTGTTACTTCTAAAACTCTATGGGCTCCATTACCCACAAAATTTGCATTTCCACAAAATAAGGTAATCTCGGTAGTGCCGACTCCAACTTGATATCAACCCAAATGACTGACCCTTTGACAGTCAAAACCCCATTAGAGCTTCATCCCTGTGAAAGAAGACTTTCTGTGTGCTCACTTCCACCATAGAATGCAAAGTTAGAATATGAGATTTGGACACATTCACCCACTTTGACTTTCCCTTAGAATAGGTACCACCATCGCACGCAAAGACTCTGAGCGACTACACCCCTATGTTGCCTGGACTCCCCTGAGCCCGGAGCAAAAAGAATTATTGAATTTGCTCACCCAAGCATTAAGTTATGGCTGGTCAAAAATGACATTTATAATTACATGCTCTCTTAGAGAGAGGTACCGAAATATCACTAAGTATTAGTTTGCCTACTCATGACTACCTACTACTAAACCCTAGTCCAAGAGGAACACTATATAGGACAAGAAGGTACGGTGGGCGATGTAGTTATTGTACGAACATTGTAGGACATGGTCTACAAGGTGACATCTGCCAAATAGGGAGCCATGGTTCCTCCTCCCATCTTCTCCGATGTCAAATAATATGGCGCCACGTGGCACCGCGTGACGCTATCTCCAAAGCACGCCGAAAGCTTATTGTGGCTGGCGGTTGTAAAAATGGTCGTCTGATCAGATGTATTTATACGGCTTCGATTCGCTTCCATGCATGAATTGATTAATGTGCGTTTTCGTTAGGATGTTGCGAATTAGTTCTTTGAATCAATAGTTAAATATGCGTGAAACATTGCACGTGTATCGTTTCGTTAGTGACTTAATGGATAAGACGTTGGTTTGTCTAGCAGTCTACAGACCCCGGTTCAAATCCGGCCAGTGGCAGTATTTTGCTAAAACTATTAAAATACCTTCTAATTCATTCTGCCTCCTTCTAAATGATGCGGCACCCATGGCGTGCCTTTGGTTTTCTCTTTCTTTCTCTTTACATTCTAACTAACATATAGAAGTGAACTATTAATCACCTCTTTCAACACTTTATTTTTTTTTCCAATACAGACCTAGAAAATACATAAACTTCAACACTCCATTTACTTTCTAGTCTACTTTCTTTTCAACTCCCACTAAACACAAATTTTTTTTTTTCTTTTTCTTCTTTCTTTTCTCCTCATAAAACTCCAATTGAATACCCTTGTATTTAAAGTAGTGTATTAGATTAACCGAAATAATAATTACATCACACATTTTTTTTTTGAATGCCATTTTTCATAAATCCGAGAAAATCTTTTATCCACCTCATTTCTTTTCCATCCACACTAAATCCAATTTCCCTCTTGCAATTCAAACAGCCAGCCCCATCTCCAATCTGCAACCACACCTAGATGTTAACCCTTTTACAAGCACACCTTCATAAATGCCATCACTCCCATTAGTGATGTCAAATCCATTACCCCCCAAATTTTCCCAAAAAACAAGTGTCCCCACTAAGTTTCTCATAAGATCTACGTATTCCGTAATCATATTTTTATCCATGATACTCCCCCCATTTTCTGAACTTTCCTCACTCTCTCCCATGGAATTCTTTCCGCTATCAATTTCTATTTTTATTCCCAATAAATATTTCTCCTCCCCAAAACCTTTCATTAAATATTCCTCTTCTCCCCTATCTTTTAAAACCCCCTCTAGTTTTACTTCTCCCTTTTCCTCGAAATCCGTTGAAATCTCCATTTCCGACCAGTTTTGTGTTTCCAAAGTATCTATAGAATTATCCTCAATATTTTGAACTCTCTTAAGTATCTCCTTTCTCTTTACTTCCCTTTTACCTCCAAAAGCACACTGTTGCTTTCGTGGAATTTCTGTGAGCTTTTCTCTCTTCCCCATACTATGATGCGGAGAAGCTCCAACATATCTTCATCGTCTTTCTCCTCTTCCCCTTCGTCCTCCTCATCCACATTCCAACTTCTAAGTTTTTCCAAACAAGGGCATTCCTCCATATAATGACCCAATTCCATACAAAAGAAGCAAATCCCTTTTTCAAAACTCCCGTGTCTTTTCCTCTCCCTCTCTTTCTATCAAAGTTTCGATAAGGTTTACCTTTGTCTTTCTTCCAATCATCACGCTTTCGCTCGTCACCTCCGTTCCACTCATCACGCTTCTACCTATCACCACCAGCTGTAAACGCATTCACCCTGTCACTTCCCCTACGAAGCTCCAAAGTGCTTTCCCTCACAAGAATTATCTCCTTGGTAAAGCTCCAAGTCCATGAGGAGCCATCCATTGCCTGCATACGACAGATGATGTTTTTGTACTCATCTTGGAGTTTCATGAGTAGTGTGTTAATGTTCCTCTCCTCAGATTCTACATATCCCGCACTAGCAAGCTCAACATATAACGCAACAATATCATTGCAAAACTCTATCATGTTACCGCCTTTATAAACATAGGCCTCTATTTCCCGTTTTACCAATTGCTCCCTCTGAATAGTCTCACTCTTATAAATCTGAACTAGAGCTTCCCATATTTCTCAAGACTTGGTTAAATTTATAAGAGTAATAGCTATAGACTTAGATACGTTTCTAAGTATGAGATATTTTGTTATGGTATTTTTATACTCCCAGATTTTACCGTCACTTTCTTCAGTTTTAGTTGTAACCCCTACAAGTGGAACCATAGTCGAGAGCCTAGCTCCCCCCACCATAGGTGTCCCTTTATCCTTCTCCCCTATTTCCCCTTCACCTGCCGTTGTATCTGAACTCCGATTGGTTTTCTGAACCCCCAAGATGATTCTCCAAAGTGAGCTCCTCCAAAGCCCGTTGGCGGACACCTCACTTGTCCCAAAACAATTCCCCATAAGTGCTTCTCGAAAAGCAATCCCTCCATCATAAATCCCCGATAAGTGAAGTCTTTTCCATCAAGCATAGGCACCCTAGATGGTGGGCCCATAGCCTGAAACTCTATGGGCTCCATTGCCCACAAAATTCGCATATCTAAAAAAGAAGCTAATCTCGGTAGTGGCGACTCTAACTTGATATCAACCCAAATGACTGACCCTTTGACAGTCAAAACCCCATTAGAGCTTCATCCCTGTGAAAGAAGACTTTCTGTGTGCTCACTTCCACCATAGAATGCAAAGTTAGAATATGAGATTTGGACACATTCACCCACTTTGACTTTCCCTTAGAATAGGTACCACCATCGCACGCAAAGACTCTGAGCGACTACACCCCTATGTTGCCTGGACTCCCCTGAGCCCGGAGCAAAAAGAATTATTGAATTTGCTCACCCAAGCATTAAGTTATGGCTGGTCAAAAATGACATTTATAATTACATGCTCTCTTAGAGAGAGGTACCGAAATATCACTAAGTATTAGTTTGCCTACTCATGACTACCTACTACTAAACCCTAGTCCAAGAGGAACACTATATAGGACAAGAAGGTACGGTGGGCGATGTAGTTATTGTACGAACATTGTAGGACATGGTCTACAAGGTGACATCTGCCAAATAGGGAGCCATGGTTCCTCCTCCCATCTTCTCCGATGTCAAATAATATGGCGCCACGTGGCACCGCGTGACGCTATCTCCAAAGCACGCCGAAAGCTTATTGTGGCTGGCGGTTGTAAAAATGGTCGTCTGATCAGATGTATTTATACGGCTTCGATTCGCTTCCATGCATGAATTGATTAATGTGCGTTTTCGTTAGGATGTTGCGAATTAGTTCTTTGAATCAATAGTTAAATATGCGTGAAACATTGCACGTGTATCGTTTCGTTAGTGACTTAATGGATAAGACGTTGGTTTGTCTAGCAGTCTACAGACCCCGGTTCAAATCCGGCCAGTGGCAAACTTTGGCCAGCCATAACTATCAATTTACTTGACCATTTTCAGTGATTCTTTTTGCTGCGGACTCAAGGGAGTCCAAGCTACACAGGGGTGTAGTCGGTTAGAGTTTTTGTCTGCCAGGGTGGCGGTATTTCTAAGGGAAAGTCAAAGTGGGTGAATGTGTCCAAATCTCATATTCTAACTTTGCATTCTGTGGTGGAACTGACCACACAGAAAGTGTTATTTCACAGGGGTGAATCTATATTTGGGTTCTGATTGTCAAGGGGTCAGTCATTTGGGTTTATATCAACTTGGAGTCGGCACTATCTAGATAAGCTTCTTTTTGGATCTGCTTACTCTGAGGGCCAATGGAGGTCTCAGAGTTTCACTGCTCCCAATCCGAACCTGCTCCAATCAGTATAAAGGAAGAAAGGCCGCTAGTGATTGGGCATATGAAGCACGGGATGTTGCTTAAGGGAATCTTTCAGGAATTGAAAAGCAGTCTGTTGTTATTCCGCCCACTGCCACTCTTGGTCCTTTCATAATAATTGATTGAATGGCTGGGCATGGCTACTGAATTCGGGAATAAACCTCTGGTAATAGTTGGCTAGTCCCAGGAAAGTGCGAAGAGCAGAAATGTCTTGCGGGGGTTGAAAGGCGTCGAGGGCTGCCACCTTAACCATGTGGGGACCCACTATCCCACGAGTCACCTCATGACCCACATAAATGATATTCTGCACTCCAAAAATGCCCTTCCCCGGGTGACACTTCAAGCCCGCTCCTTGAAAAGCTTGTAGAACGATCTGTATATGCTCCAAGTGTTCCTCGAATGTCTTGGAGAAAATTATCACATCGTCAATGTAACACCGTGCGCAATCGATTCCCTGGAGAGCCTCGTCCATGAATCGTTGGAATTTGGCGGGTGCATTTTTGAGGCCAAATGGCATGTACAGCCATTGATACAACGTGGACCCGGCCCTAAAAGCAGTCCTCTCTCGGTGCCTAGGCTCCATTGCAATCTGGTGAAACCCATTTTTCATATCCAACGTCGAGTAAATTTTGGCCCGAGCAAGAGAGTCGAAGATCTCTTCCGGGGTGGGCATGGGATAACAGTCAGAGTTAGTGGCCGCGTTGAGCATCCGATAGTCCCCACACATCCAAAAATCTACCGTTTTCCTGGACGAGTCTTTCTTGGGCGGGAGCACTGTCAAAGAGGCAAACCCATGTAGCCCTGTACATTCCTGCACCAACCCCGCGTCCACCAAAGTTTGCACCTTTGCGGTGATGAACTCCTTCTCCTTGAAGGTGATAGGGTACTGTTTCTGCCAAACAGTCGTCGTCTCATCGGTAAGGTCAATGCAAAAGGGGTCCCCTTATAGATCCCTACATCTGTGTCACACCAAGAGAACACCTGCCCGTTCTCCTCTAACACCTTTGAGAGTCGGGCCTTCTGTCGTGGGTCTATCTGTTCCCCTAAAGTCCAGTCCATCTTACCGGGTTCCACTGCCACCAAGGCTTGCGGTGGGTGACCCCAAAGGGAGATGTCGAATTCCAGTTCTACCTGTGGGTTTGTCCCTTGCTCAGCTGCTAAAACGCTATTGCTGACAACTTCCTCTTAGCTGCCCTGTTCTGAGCCTCTGCTCTCCCCCATTGAGGAAACTCTTGGGTTCAGTGTTTTCTCTGAATGTAATTTGCCAATTTTTTCCCTTCTTGTCTCTCTCCCCCCCTCAAGCTGTAGAGTTGCTTGCAGGGCTAACAACTGTGGAGCTTGAAGGTATATTGCAACTCTGAGACCTCCATTGGTACTAAGATTAGGTAGCTTACCAGAAGCCTCTGGAATAACCTCAATCCCTTATTCTTTGTATGAGTATTATCGACACTCTGACAAAATACAGACTGACCAAACTGAACCCCTTGGTAGAGCTGACTCCCCTGAGTGTGCCACAAAAAGAATCCTTGAATTTGCTCCCTTGAGCTGTAAATTATCAATGGTCAAAGATGACCTTTATACAGAAGCGCTCTGGGAGAGAGGCTGCTACCTATATTTTCTAAGTCTTGAACCCCTCTCTTAACACTCTACTACTGAAGTATGTAGCCAATCAATTTAGTGTACAATAGAGAAAGGTACTTGCCTGGAGTACTTTCTGTACGGCCATTGTACGAGATGGCCAAGGAGACGACGCCTGCCATGTCTGGGTTCGCCATGGTATGTCCCGAAGATGCTGCCATCCGATGTCAAGTTGCCACATGTCAATCGGTGTGGCTGTTACCGCAAACCCCCAAAACGTTCATTCCGCGATGCCGGCTTCTTCCTCTGCCGTCCGATTGATATCAGCCTTAATTTTTAGCCGTTAAAATACAAGCAGTACTTTTCGATGTGATTCTATCTAACTGCGTCTATGTGATTGTGGTCCGTTCGTCAATTAAATGAACTTTCCTATTTGCACATCTTTAACTAGCTATCGTACCCTATATACTTCAACACAAGTGCTAGGCTACATGGTAACGATGCTGTGCTATTTGGACGGACGGTAGGTACCAGGATCAAATCCTGGGTCCGTTAACCTTTTTGGTAAGTTTAACAAAAGACTGCCTTCTGACTCTAGGAGAAGCATAGGCAGCCATGGCTCTAGATTCTTCTTTAACCTCAAGTGACTACAACAAGTATGGGGCTAGAGAGAGAAGTTAGAAGCAGGTTGCCTCTGCTTTTCCTTCTTCAATTGAAAATAATTAAGAAACCTAGAAAATACATAAGAAAACCTATTAATTTCAACAATACATTCGTCCACGAATGCTACGCCATTTTCCCTCAATGGACGACACCCAACCCTCGCCCATAATTTATTGGCAGCGGATTGGTCTACACCCGCGGCTCTGGATTTTGCCAAAGCGGTGCACGAGAATCTAGAAAAGGCGGCGAAGGCACTCCAGCTTGGAAAATATCGTCAAAAGTTGCTGTCCGACGCTCACCAAAAAGACATTACCTTCAGTACGCGTGATAAAGTTCGCCTTAATATGGCTAACTTGTCATTACCAGGTGCCCTCTCCTAGAAATTGGCACCGAGATTCACGCGCTTTTCACTGTTGTGTTAATGGTGGGAGAAGTGGCCTATTATTTGGATATCACAAAAGATTATCATATCCATAATGTCTTCCATGTATCCCTTCTCAAACCGTTTCGCGACCTCGATTCCATTTTTCCCAATCGACTGCCGAATACCCTTTTACCGCCCATTCAGGGTACATCGGACGAGTACCAAGTGGAGGAAATCCTTCAGTCGCGTCGCTCTCGAAATTCTCCCTCCACTCAATATTTGGTGTGCTGCAAAGGTTACTGCGTCAAAGACGACTCTTGGGTGAACGAGGAGGATCTACATTCACTTGACTTGCTGCACCGGTTTACGCAGAGTGCGGACACTCGGCTTCACCGGAAGGGCAATCGCAGCGGACAAGATAAAGGAACCAATCGCGGTACCGTAACCGTCACGATCATATTGGGGACGCGGAGAGGAAACTCAGCGACGATGTTAACATACCGCAGCGTTATGGGTGCGCGGCCACTGAAGCGCAGCATAGTCGCGGTGCCGTCAGAGGATTGCAGCGCCATCGCTGCGGTGACAAGAAAGCAAATCGGCGCATTGGTGTTTCACTACATTGGTGACGACGAACCCTCGGTTTCGTCGCAGCGGTGCAGTTTGTCAAATGTTGGACGCTGCGATACCCTTGCACGATGCGACGGTTGGAGAAGTCCAACTGTAAAACCCTCAAACCTCAAGGTTAAAACTGCCATCAACCTTCGCGGACCACCTAATCGATGTGGTTTGGAGAGTGCTTCGCTTTACACATCCAACTTACCTTCTCTCCTCGAACTACCTGAATTATCTTGTACAACAGCATCCATGGCGTCATCCTCCTCTCCACCACCGAAAAGGAGGAGACTTGTCCGGGTGGGGTAGGCGGATGTACCCCACCCTGATAGATTGTTAGCGGTGGCGAAGGTCATGGTAGAGGTAGACCGGAGGAAGGAAGTAGAGGCGGTTCCTGAACCGGAAGAGACACCCAGCAGCGAGGCAAGACCAGCAGAGACCAACAGAGGAGAGGGGTCAAAAAACTCACAAGACCCCGAGTACAACCCACTCCAAGAAGGGGATCGAAGGATGAGGATGATCATGAGATCTCGGATGCAGAGGAGCCGGGACGGAAACTGACACCCCCGCCAATTGAGGAGCTTGCCTTCGATCTGGAGTTTAGTAGGGACCCTAATAAGGAGAGCACCGCAGACGAGCAGTCTTTAGAAAGCTCGAAAAAGAAGGCGGGAGCACAATACCCCAGTGGAGACAATGTATTTCTCCTTGGAAGAAAAAGAGGGGACACGGACGGGGAAAGTGAGAAGGGGGGGGAATTCCTGATTACCTCTTCTCACCCCCTATCGACACCCAGCATCCGGACCCTTTCTTCAGCTTCGCCAAACGCTACTATAGGGATCCTTTGAAATGGCCAACAACGTGGCCCACAAGAAAACCTGGGGTCCCTATCTATATCCCCGCCGATGTGAGGACGAAAAATCTAGGGAACAACCATAAGGGTTACGTGCAACTAAACCCTCATGCCCTACCATTTGTGGAAGTCGTTGAAGAACACTATTGGTATAAGATGCATGTTCCCAGGTTACTCCGCCATTACCACAGGTGGGATGTCCATATACATGACATCATTCCTCGGGCAGAGGTCACACTTGAGGCACGGGCACTCAAGCTGGCTCGGAAGAACGCTCCGTTGCGGGCCCGAGCTGCCAGGAAACACGTCTCCTTTCAATTAAAGAAAGTACCTTAGTGGGAATCGGCAGAGGAGGTGGCGCAAGGAACACAGCAAGCCGAAGAACCCGAAGCTCCCCAAGTTTCGGCATCTGAAAATCTTGTCCCGGCGACCATTCCGCCGCAACCCGAGGCACCAGCGGAGGTACCGGAGGAATGGGAAGACCAAGTTCGGGAGCGAATCACTGGGAGTCGCTTGGCAGCGGTGGACCATCATATTGCGTTGCTTGAGACTCGATGTGAGCAGCTCCAAAGTCAACTTGACACTCTTCAATAGGAATTTGAGGAGTACCGCGAGGAGACTTACGGCATACTCCGTGGACTTCAGTTTCCTTGAGTAAGTAAGGTTCAGCGAGATGCTGAATCCCTAGTCGGAGGCATTGTAACAAGGTAACACAAAGGTGTACCATATTGTTAGAAATGAAGCTCCGGTAGTTGCGGTTTCAAAGCAGCGCAGCTGCAACGTTAGAGAAGCGCAGCAGAGCAACGTAGCAACTTAGCAGCATAGTATAGCAGCGCAGCGTAGCAATATAGCAACGCCGCAGAATGTAGATCAAATTGCAAAGTTCTAGAAGTATAGTTTGGATAGATATAGGTTGACCGTGAAGGTCCATGTGTAGATCTGTAAAGTACTGGGTTGACTAGTGGATAGTTAGTTTAAATAGCGGAGTAGACTTAGTCAACAAGCATACTCTTTGAGTAGACCTTTGCAGCGAGCTTTCAACTTTGTAATCTTTTTTCGATTAATAAAGCTCAACCTTTCCCAATGACTGATGTGTACCTTTGCTGTTGCCATGGGGAGATTCTATGAGCCTTCCGCTGTGCATTGTGGTGTGTTGTGAAGTATCGTTGTCCATTTTACAAAAATTGACACGCGTCCACTCAGTGGCCATGTCGTACACACGACGTATAGAAAGGACATCGGTCGTAGTACCTTTCTGTACTTTACAATCATATGATTGGTTCGTATTTCAGTGGATAGGGGTTGTGAGAGGGGTTTAGGACTTAGGAAATTTGGTAGGCAGTCACCTCTCTCTAAGAGAGCTTTGAATAAAATTGGCATTTTTGCCGGCTATTAACTCATCGGCTAATTGGCCGTTTTGAGTGAATCTTTTTGCTACGGACTCAGGGGAGTCCAAGTTGCACAGGATTGCATTCAAATAGTCACTTTGCTTTCCTGAACAGCAGTGGTTGTGGTTTGAATTGGGTTAGTTAAATACTATCGAGAGGCATCCTGTATTCTGTGGTCCAATGGAGGACACACAATTGCATCGTCAACCGTCACAAAGTTGTACCTACGTCTACAATCGTCACATGTCAAAGTTCTGATTTCATTTTTGCACATAGGGACGCTTTTCAAAGTAGTACAGAACACTTCACTACAATCCAAAGTACTTTTCAGAGTATAGCTCACATGGGGACGTACCCTAAGTTATTATCCAACGTGCTCTCACCGTGGAGCTTGCGTAAAGACAAAAAGTGACTGTATGCAACACTTTTATTTACATGTGGTTACCGCAGTTTTATTACCGTAAACGTTCGTCGGCCGTGTTAATTGTTAATTTTATTATGATGGTCGACGTTCGCCAGCGCGCCAAAATTTTAAGCGGCTTAAACAATATTTTAAAAGTCAAAGTTGTAAAACCGATTGACCGTCAAATTTAGACTCAACGGTACTTTATTTGTACCAATATATATTTTAAAATTACGATTTTTGATAAAATGACGTATGTGACTGTGCGCAACCAAAACAGTCACTGCCATGATCAATTCCCTAAGTGTATAGTGTTAATTCACTAATTACATATGGTTTCAATGTTGTTGAACAGAGAATATTTCTCGCCAAATCTTCACCAAACATTACATTTGCCAAAAAATTTGCGCAAAAAAATGAAACTCAAAGTAAACACTACAAAGTCGACATATTGGTACAAATTCTTTACCATACGTGCTTGCCTCGATTTGTCTCCGTTTCACATCTTTCGCACTGTTTTCCTCCGTTTGCCTTTTTTGCCTCCGTTTGCCTCATTTTGCTTCCTTTTGCCTCTCTTTGCCTCTCTTTGCCTCTCTTCGCCTCTCTTCGCCTCTCTTTGCCTTTTTTTACCTCTGTTTGCTTCTCTTTGCCTCCCTTTACTCCCCTTTGCTACGTTTCCTTGCATTTACCTCCATTTGACTAGGTTTGCCTTCGTTTGCATCCGTTAGTTAGTTTCCATTTCTCTCCTTTGACCCCCTTAGCCTTTGTTTGCCTCCCTTTGACCCTCTTAGCCTTCATTTGCCTCCTTTTGACCCCTTTTGCCTTCGTTTGTTTTCGCCGGTCTCCCTTAGCCTTCTTTTGCCTCCATTAAACACTCGTTGCCTTCCTTAGCCTCCATTTTACTTCGTTTACCTTTGTTTGCAACCTTTTATTTTGATTTGCTTCGATTATACTCCTTGTGTCTTTGTTCACCTCCGTTTGCCTTCGTTTGCCTCGGTTTGTCCCTCTTTGCGACACTTTACCTCTGTTTTCCTCCACTTGCCTCCCTTTGCCTCCCGTTACTACCTTACATTTGCTTGCCTCCCTTTGACTCGCTTTGCCTATTTTTGCCTAACTTCTCCTCGATTTGCCTCCAACTAACTCCGCTTGCTTTCATTTACCTTGGCTTGCCTTCGTTTACCTTTGTTTGCCTTTGTTTTCTTCCCTCTGGCTCCCTTTGCGTCCCTTTTCAATTGTTTGTGGTGAAAATGTCTCGTACAATACATCTTACCGGTTATTTGATTTAATAAAAGTGTGTATTGGATTTTTATGTAGAGAGTATAAACAAAATATTGCATTTTATAGAGTTCACTTAATCTAGAGCTATAAAACCCTTAACGTTAACAATATTTTTCATATACATTTTGAAACAAATGCATAAGTTGTTCTATTTAAATGTACATAACAAGCTGCAGTAAATGGTCCAGTTCTCGATTTGCAGTACAACGCCCTCAACAAAGTATTTTGTTGTGTTGTGTATCGGCAAAAAAATTATCGTGATAACACCGATACCGATAGTTATCGGTTATCGAACGGTGAAGGGTCCCGATATATCGCTCCGAGACCAACAGATTCTTTATCGACGATAAGTGAAAATTATAGTACGTATAATATAACTTTATAATATACTATATTATATATATATATTTATATTTACCGTATATAGCGTGGTATGAGATGTGTAATAATCTGTTCCGTACTTTATGTAACGTAATAACGACTGTTCGGTTCGGATTAAACAGTACAATTGTTCGACATGATCCGTACAATTATCGCCGATAGTTATCGGTACCTGTGTTATCGCAATAAAAAATTGATATTATCGGTTTTTTATTGGCGATAACACTGGTGTTGGTATATTGTGCCAATAAATTTATTATCGGAAAGCCAAAAAAAACATTGTGTAGTATTTTGGTTTCCAAAGACAAAAACGTTTAGCCATGTATAGTAGTGGTGTGCATCGGTAAAAAAGTTATCGCGATAACACCGATACCGATAGTTATCGGTTATCGAACGGTCAGAGGTTCCGATATATCGGTCAGAGACCAACAAATTCCATATCTGCGATAACTTAAAAAAATGTAGTATGCATACAATAGTATTTTATAATATAATGTATTATATTATTGACTGTATATAGTGTGGTATGACACGTGTAAGAATTTGTTCCGTACGCTGTTTAACTGAACTTTATTACAGATAGCGCGACGCATTAACGTTGACAAATTAAAAATAATATTTTATAGTTATAAAATTATAAAACCGGAACGAACAAACTAAAATACATTGTAAATTTGTAAAATAAAACATTTTCGAAAACCAGACGAATAGACGAACAAAGCAGACGAAAAAATATGTCAGACTGCCGCCATTAAATGCCATTTATAAAAAAATAATAGTCAAAAGGACATTTTGGAAGGGGTACCCAAGTAAAACCCCCATAAATTATAAATAATGAAGGAAATATCGCGGTTTTTTATTGAAATCGGGGGGAAGGGGGTCCGCGACGCGTCCCGGGAATAACACGTACAGTTGAGTGTACTGGCCGTACATTTCTTTGTACGGTCTGTACATATATCGCCGATAGTTATCGATATCGACATTATCGCCGATAATAATTTATAAAGATACGTTGCACTTTGTAGTAGTTTTTGGCCGGTTAACTGAACATCGATTTTACAGAAACGTACGGAATTGTACCGACGAACTGGTGAACATAGAACGGAAAAAGGACGGCGGACACAAAGTACAACGGACGCAAAATAACATTCTGCGAGCCGCCGGAATTGAACGGACGACTTGGAATGAGAAAATACGAGCGGACGGCCAGCGTAAGCGCCGGCATCCCGGAATGGCTCTTTTGGCGGCTTATGCCAAAAAAGCCGATAGATTGACACGTGGCAGGTCTCCAGTGGATCACAAGGAAGAAAGGGACAAAGCCATGGCGTCGGATATGAAAGGTACATCGTTTTATTAGATCCGTACCAAAACCGTACAGACCTCATGGCGGCTACTGTACTTTTTGTGCTTGTACAACTGTACAATAACAATGATCTGATTGGTTGACACCTCAGTAGATAGGGTTGTGAGTAGGGCGCGTCCGTGGAATATGACGTACAGTTGAGTGTACTTGCCGTACATTTATCTGTACGGTTCGTACATATATCGCCGATAGTTATCGATATCGGTATTATCGCCAATAAATACCGATAAACATCGGTTATTTATCGGCGATAACACCGATAGCGATATATCGTACCAATATATCGATTATCGGGTACCCGAAAATGGGTCCATATCGGTTATCGGCAAATCCTTACCGATACACAACACGTTTTTACACATCCTAAAAAGTAAAAACGCTAAAACTACAGTACCTAAAAATGTCCCGAAATGTCGTTTAGATTCTACTTATTTGGTACAGTACTCCCATAATCTGTCCTTTTACGTTCTTTTATTCTTGTAAAACTTGTAATTTACGATATTGTTTGTAATTAATTTCCGTACATTCGTACGTCGGTTCAAACCGGGTTTGGCGTGATCAGACAAACGAAAAAAGGTACAGCTGTACTTTACTACAAAAAGTGCGATGGGAAAAAAACCATCGAGGTACAAAAGGAGTGGAAAAAAAGAAAAAAAAAGAACATGATAAAAATGAACCAACCGGTTCTTAAAATCGTAAAAAACCGAACCATGCCGGCTTAAACCGTTATCGAATCAACGAAAATGAATTAGCGAAAAAACGGTGTATTTAGTTCGGTACGAACCGGGCCCAACCCTAACTTAACCCTAGCTTAACTCTAAAACTCAAGCCTAACCCTAACCCTATCCCTAATCCTAACCCTAATTCTAACCTTTACCCTAACTCTAACTCTCAACCCTAACCCTAAACCTTAATTCAAACCGTTTAGTGGAATTAGACTGCAAAAAAATTCAAGTATTTTTATCCAAAGGGGTCAAAGAAATTTCAAAATATCCTTCATTTTCAATTTTTACTTCAATTCAATTCCGTATCCATCCCCCATTTTTCAAAACTTGAATGTTTTTTGTCGTTCACTCCAAATGTGAAGAGCAAGGTTCTTGAGAACTTTTCGATTAGTTTTTTTTTTTTTTTTTTTTGAATTTTCTCCATTGACTTACTCAAAACAAGCAAATCATCAACGTAAATTGCAATAAAGATGACACCTTTCTCTTCTTCAAAAACATAAATTGAATGATCTGAACTGATCCGAATGTATCCCAAACCAATAACGAACTCATCAAGTTTATTATTCCACTGTCTGGGTGCCTGTTTCAAACCATAGAGAGATTTGATCAGCCGGCATACCTTACTTTCTTCTCCTTGTTCCACGAATCCTTCCAGTTGTCGCATGAAGATCTCCTCCTCTAGTTCTCCATACAAGAAGGCAGTTTTGATGTCCATCTGGTGTACTTCCGTGTCTTCTACAGTTGCCATACTGAGAAGTATCCAGACCGAGGGAAATCTGATGACTGGAGCAAAGGTTTCTTCGCAGTCTATTCCCTTCTTCTGAGTAAAACCTTTGGCCACTAACCGTGCCTTATACCTCTCAATAGTATTGTCAGGATTGAGTTTTAATTTTCAAACCCACTTACATCCGATAAGTTTTCCACCCCCCCCCCCCCCCCCCCCCCCCCCGTGTTTGGTGGGGGGGGGGGGGGGGCAAAATATCCGTACGATTCTCCGTACTCTTTTTCGTACGGTTTTCCGTACTCTGACTGTACGGATATGCAATTTTTGCGATATATATCGCGATAATTTATGTTGGTCCCGGTACGATATATCGAGGAATCTGCTTGATCGATATTCGATATATCGAATATCGAAATTATCGCTATATGAAACTACCCGATACCCAACACTAATTATATGAATTACAGAATTAGTAATTTTTCGTCGGTTACATTTTGGAAGTAGCAATTTTTTGTCGGTTACATTTTGCGGTGTCTACACCGCGAATCGTAATTAGAGTAAATAACGCTAATTCAGTCGCCCTAAATTTCGACTCTATCAGGTTAAATAGAGTAAATGATTCTAAATTTTTCATTATACTATTTAAGGTACTTTTTGAATGAGCGTTAATAACTTTAATACAGTGTCGTTTTAAATAGTGTGGCGTACGGTCGGTGTCTGACCGTGCAAAATTGTACTTTATAAAGTAAAGATGTACAAATAACGGTTTAATACAGGCCGTTATCATGTAACTGCGTTTTAACAAACCACGTAGTGCAAACGTGATAGTGACGATAAACTGTACGTTGTGTCAGGTTCTGTACGAATACCTAATTTACAGTAGAGATATTCAGCGCGTCAAATTAGAATACTTAAATAAATTAGAGTAAATTCCTTTTTGAAAAAGTTATATCTCACAAATTAGAGTTCATAACCCTAATTATCTTTTTATCTTTTTTTACTCTAATTTTTTCTTTACTCTAATTACGATTCGCGGTGTACCTTGAAAGTAACGGAACGAAAATCCTGTCGTACGTGGCGTATTAGACAATTTGTCTTTTTCGATAAAATAACAAATTATATAAAATATTAAATTTAAAAAATACTATATATCGCGAAATATATCGCGATCATTTATGTTGGTCCCGGTACGATATATTGAGATTTCTGCTTGATCGATAATCGATATATCGAATACGAGATTATCGCGATATGAATTACCCGATACCCAACACTACAGTACACCGTGTATCGCTATTAGTGTTAATGTTTTTTTTTCACTTAAAACATCTTTTCTCCGTACAATTTTGTCGGATTTTAGATCTGACGGTTGAGATTGAAAGTTATGATTCTCTGCTTCCGATTGGCGGTCTCCAATTGAAAATCAAACAAGTGTGTACGGAGAAAATATGTTTAAAGAGACGAAAAAAACATTAACCCTAATAGCCATTCAGGTGTAGTTGAAAACTAGAAATGTCCCCCCCCCCCACACACACACACACACACACACGCCAGAGAAAATAGTGTTGACACCGGAAACTTTCTACTATACACTGCCCACCGTTTTTACTTATCAGCGTTAGGATTTTTTTCTGTAATAGCGAAATTAGAATATGCAATTAATCAATAATAGTGTTGATCCACGCTTTTGAATAGTGTTGCTAACATTAACTGATGGTTCTCGGCCAAAAGAAGCCGGGGCTGACGTAGTGTTATTAACACTAATAACGAGGGGCAGTGTAGAGTGCAACGTGGATACCGCAAAAAAAACATCAAATTGTTGTTGGACAAATCTACAAATATTTTGGGCCGTAAATATTTCGTCTTCTGGAATTTCGTGGGAACTTGATCCAACTGGCGATAAATCGTTTTACACGTGTCACTGCGGTGAAAAATGATGCTTTTCTGTTTTTTTACATGTACCTATTTTCTACCGCATCTTACAACTATGGTTTGGGCGTTACAGCGGATTTTCCGAGGTGCGCAGATGTAGCTCTTTTATGTCCCGTAACTACGCCGTAAGCTGCTGCCGTACACCTTTCGTACTTCACCGATTCCGTACGCTACATGTGCGAGAAGGAGCCATCTTTGCTAAGAGAGGACTCGGTTGTCGTTTTGCAGGAGAAAACCTGTGCCCCTGCTGTCGGGAGCAGCTATCCACACTTTGGACGGTTACGCAGAGTACGGCTGGTCACAAAGCTCTGTCGGGACGCAAACAGACGAAGTTGTTCATTTATGTCATGCCAGATATTTTCCCCATCAGTCGTTACTGCCAACTGTCCGGTCTAACAGCCCGTTACACAGAGACACGCTGCACAACGGACACCAGAAACGCCTTCTGCTCTACTGACCTCCGAGCTCCAACAAACGGCTCGTGACTTTTCAGCTTCGCGACAGAGGAGCCGTACTTCATATGTACGAAAACTGCCCTGCGCCTGTCGCATTGGAGCGGGACAATCTTAGGATCGCCAAACTGGATCCACTAACGTGCGGGCTGCGACCCGCCGTACCGTACGGCAGTGCTGCATTTTGAGCGCACCATTTCCGCTTTTCCGATAATTTTAGTACAATTTGTCATAGATTCCGCGGGCGTGCGGTACGAGGCCTCCATCAATTCTTCGCCGCCCCGGGCGAATCGCGCGATTCCCGCCCAACTTCCCGTTGGAGGCGCAGATCCACGGCCCGAAGGTACCAGTTCGTACATATCGCATAGCCGCACACCGTACTATCATATCCGTCCAGCGCTGTAGGGAAATTGCTGGGCGGACACCCAAAACTTCTCGGCTGACACGCAAAATGACTGCCGTACGTAAACGTACACTTTCCAGGACACCTACTGGTTTTGAGGAGTGTCCACCCAAGTGCGTCAAAGAAATTCATCCGTACATTCGGCCGCTACAGTACTGTACTTTACTGTGGCAACATCTCTGACATCGCGCATGGAGACGCCGACAATGGTTGAAAGGTAGAGATATCTAGATATGGTGAGCCACGTGGCATCGCGCAGGTATTCGTTTTTTCTGAGTGGACGGACCGCCTACTGAAGTACAGTACCGAACCGACTATTTGCTGCAAACAAATATTTTTCGTGTGTGAAAATATCAATTTCTACACTGCGACCACTGAGCCAGTCACAGGACAGCAGGGCAGCAGACCGCAGGGAACTACAGTACAGTACTGTACAGTACTGTACAGTACTGTACTGTACTGTACTGTACTGTACAGTACTGTATTGCAGTCAGTGAAAAGTACGTACTAGAAATAACAACGGGTTAGCTGGAAACAGTCGGTTCGGTTCGCCTGTTGACGGGCCCGTCAACGCTGAAAAATTGACACGTGCGAAACGTCAGTGGCCAGTCATGTTAAGGAATCCGTACTTTCAACTTCCTATCAGCTGGCCGGGACTCCACACTCGTCAGAGATAGCGTTAGCGCTCGTCCATACGAGCGCAAATATTCTGACGCAGTTGAGTGGCCCCGTCAAACCCATAGTTGTACGGAAAATTCCTTGCATGCGAACTGAGGTGTAACTGACTGACCGTTTATCCGGACTCGATCCTTCGGCGCGACGCTTTCAAACATCAAATCATGCACCGCTGACAACCCGCCTCCCAGCCCGCGCGCAGCAAACGAGCTCGGGCCATGGGGGGCGGACAGACTGGGGGTCAACGCAACGCAGGGGGGGGTTTAGTGGGTGGGTGGGGAGGGGAGGGGAGGTTGGACGTTTTGAGTTTTTTTGTTTTTTTTTGTCGGGTTGGGTTGGGTTGGGTTTGGTTTTGTCGTTTAGTCTGGAGAAGGGTAGAAGGCGGGAATCCGCGGGGATAGCGGAGATAGGAAGAGGGAAGAAATGCATGCGTTGAGGATTTGTGTGAGTCTCGGAGTGCGCAGTTTGGTGCAGTGATTTAGGGTTTTGTCTCGGTGTCACAACAGTAGGACCGCTTTGTAAAAATGGCCTTGGACGGTAAAATGGCATTGTCAACATTAATTCGTACGTTCGTAACAATGGTAAGAAGAGGTAATAAACTGCTCTTATAAACTAAAATAATATTAAGTAAAACTGAAATACACTAAAACAATATTAAATAAACTGAAATAAACTAAAGCGGAATGAAATAAATTAAATAAACTAGAATGAATTAGAATAAATTAAAATAAATTAGAGTAAATTAGAATAAACTATAATAATTTGAGAAAACTAGAAAAAACTAAAATAAACTAGAGTAAACTAGAATAAACCAAAACAAACTAAACTGGAATCGGTCGTATCTCAATGCAACGGTCCTCAGACAAATAATTTCTCCACTCTAACACCAATTTCAAAATTGATATTTTTAATGCTAAAGACAGTCCTCGTACTGATAAGTTCCTTACTGTGATACCGATTTGTCTTGTAGTCACACACTTTTTAGTGTGGATCACACGAAATAAGAACCGTTAACCGGGAAGCAATCCTCATGCCCTCCTACTTTAATACCGATTTGTTGTGTGGTCGCACTCTATTTAGTGTGGAATGCATTGTTTAAGATAATGTCTATTTTGACTACCCACACCAGAATTTGTGTGTTTTACCAAACAGCATTCTGCAAAACAGATACGGGGAGAAAAATGGAAAAAGTATCACCTTAAATGTCGTAACACTTGGAAAGAGATGATTTTTTGATACCTGAAGTCAATTGTAATCGAACAAGTATTCTTCTTGTCTCTCCCCCTCTTCCCCCCCTCTTCTCCCCTTATTTTGTCCTTTCTCGGGCTCTTTTGACTGCTTACATTAACTTATTTATCAAGTCATTGTGTCGATAAAACATAAGAAAGTTCATGCTTCAAAAGATAAGACAAAGAAAAAATGCAATATAGACTGCCCATCAGTATTAGAGTTAGTATCATTATTTCAAGTCCGAGTTTTTTTTGAACCAAAATCATAAATTAGTGTTAAAACCACGATGTAATTAAGTGACCCATAAGGAGCCACGTGGCAAAACATAATTTAATTGGTTAATTCTAGTAAAGCGTTAACACTAATGTTTCAATAACTCTAGTAGTTATGGGCGGTGTGTATTGCGTTTTTTTCTTTTACTGGAAAACACATATATTTATTTCGATAAGAGAAAAGAACATAATATAGAAACATACCTTTCTACTTTGCATAAAAACGTTTCCTGTAATTTTTTTCACGTGTAAGAAAAATAGAAAATTAATGTCAAAGAAAACGACGGGTTAATCCAAGTTATTATTATTGTTATAGATTTGAATCTACTCTCTAGTCATACATTTTCCTACTTTTCTGGTTGTCTGTAACGGGGAGTAAGTATGGTTTTCCAATCAAATTGCCGATTGTCATGCTCAAAAAAGAAAGTAAATGACCATTTTTTACTGATATACTGTGGACCACACTAGCCCGAAAACCTTAGTTTAAATGATATGTTTACACTGCTCTTTTGTCGGTGGGAGGGGGAGGAGGAGCTAATAGATTAGAAGACATGATGGCAGAAATAGAGTGGAAAGATAGACAGCTTGAAAAGGTTTCTGAAATTGATTATCAAATAAATTGAAAAGACAGAGTTAATTAGAAGGAGAAAAATATCCCGAGAGAAGGAACAAGAAGACAGAAGAAGAAGGAGAAGGAGAAGGATCTGTTATAGACAGATCTTGACCGGAATACAATTGTACTTTTGGATCCTAAAGTACGTAGAAAAATCTAATTAGAGAGAAAAGGAAAAAGCTAAATATCAAAATCTGAGATAATATAACACACTAAAGGAATTCTGGATTTCGATATGAACTAGATTTCAAACAAAAACTAGAGTGGTAATTAAAAGGACTTATAAGGGCTAACTTTGATCTAGAGAGGGAGGGAGTTTGGGAAGCGCAAAGGGGGGGCGGGGGAGAGGGGGGAGGAGTAGAGCAGAAAAGCAGGATTTTTTATTTGACAGGCCCCCCTTTTCCTCTTCTTAACACTCCATCTCTCCTTTTTTTTTACATACTTTTGTTATGTTCGTTTATTTTTATTTGCGTATTACCAGCAATAAATTCATTACTGTAATACATAGTAGTAAGCATTGTTTGAATCATGATGCCCTTTTTTTCTCAAACAATTACCCATTGATTTGGAAAAAGAAGGAGAAACAATGATTCTTCTGCGTCAAAACTTAAGAATTCTCAAATTTTTCATAGAGACGTCCTGTTTTCTTCTCTCATTCTTTTCCATCTCTTCCCCCACCCCCTTTTTTTTTGTCAGGTTTGGGTAAAAACTGCAAATAACACGGGTGTAAATATCACTTTTGTCGACCTTCAAATTTTTCCCGCGTCATCGGACGCGTTTTCTTTCGATGAAATTTTTTCTCTTTTACAAGTTTTACACAATACATCTCTCGATTTCGGTTCGTATTTTGGACGTGTGACAGTTCTCGACGTCAGTTTTGAGACATCGACAGAAATTCAATCTTCTCCACCTCCAACTGACGGTCAGGAAAAAAAAGAAAAAAAGAATCCAATCCTTCCTTTTTTTTTTTTTTTTTTTTTTTTTTTTTTTTTTCCTCGCTTGTCGTTTTTCAATATCTTTTTTTAGATTTTGTTCACCGTTATTTCCTTTTCGTTGGTTTAAATTAGGAGAGTAGTTGGTTTCTTTTTTCAAGTTGTGTGCCGCATTGCTAAAAATTTCCCCCCCCCCCCCCTCCCTCCCCTCCCTCCTCTCCCTCCCTCTCCTCCTCCCTCTTTTTTTTATCGTTTTAAATATTGCAGCTTTACCCCCTTTGGCTCCACCCAGTATCGTGGGAGGTGACGACGGTAAGCAACTTAGAAAACCCCAAAATTTATAAATATATAAATAAACAAATAGACAAACAAAAAATGCCCCAAAGTACACAGTAAAACATGTGTGTTATTACCTATCTCGTTTTATCATTGTAAACAGGTTAAACAGGTTCGGTTTAATTTAGTTTAAACTGACGCTAAAAATTTGAATTCAGAAACATATACTTCTCAAAACTAAAAATAAACTTGGAACCCGAAACTAAACATTGGAATTTACTTTTACTTCAAAGAGCTGTAAAATAAAATTTAAACCAGAAATTAAATTTAGATTTTCATTTGAACGAGTTTAAAAAAGTTTATAGTCGTAATTTAAATTCGACGTGAGATTAAATTTGGATCCTGGGGTTCCATTTTTCTCATTTTTGTTCGTTTCCTCTCGTCTAATGGGAATGCAGGAGGGTTTCCAACATGGGCTATAGGCTATGTGGTGTTGGGAGCAATTTTTGTTCTTTTGCTATCCACAATAATAGTGTGGTGGCTTCTCTCTCTCCGGAGTCAGCAAAGTCCTAAATGGTATCGCCCTCCAGTCTCAACCTACTCCTCGGGACCGCTCAATTCACGTGAGTCTCTCTCTGAGTGCACTTAACTCGCCAGGGCTCCTCATCC
>JBBHKE010000580.1:0-42892 GCA_037447655.1 Zygnema cylindricum | reverse complement strand
CCCCCTCTCGCGTTTCGCCTTTTCCCTCTCCCCTCTCCCCTCTCACCCTCTCTCTCTTCCCCCTCTCCTTGCAGGCCATCCCCAAAATTGCCGCGGGGCGTGTGGAGTCCATCGTGGATCCGAACCTCACAGGGTATCCCCGCCAGGCGCTGCAGATGCTCGGCTCGGTGGCCGCCATGTGGTGGAGGAGACAGGGGAGGGAGAGACCGGAAATGGCAGAAGTGGGAACGCGCTTAAACGAAATCAAATATTTTCTTCAACCCTCTTCTGGGATTCTCACGGAAGTTCCGGTGGAAGAAGCCGATGGTCTTGGAACAATTCCGGAGTTTATTCCGGGAAATGCTATCGGAGAAAGTGGAGTTAGTTTATCGACGGCGGACAATACGACAGCTCCGGTGTCAATGGTGTTTAGTGATAGGTAGGAAGGGAGGGGGGGGGGAGACGGGGTGGAGGTGGGAAGGAACGGTATGGTGCATATTCGCCTTAGTTGGAGATTCCAATCGCGATTGTTATTTCCCTAAATGGCACAAGGCTCATTGTTGTATATTTTCTTTGGTGAAAAGTTTGAAAAAGTGGGAGAGAGAAGATGAGGGAAAGAGGTAGATGAATTTGTTGCGACAGTGCGACTGGATGTCACAGTAGCGGTGGAACTCTTCTAAGTAAGTTAGTTTTTGAAGTTTTCAGGTGGTAGTCCGACGGTCTTTGGCTCTAGGAATTAGCTCGTTGCCGTAAGTTCATCGTGTGTATTTATTTTTTTGCTTTTAGTTGAGACAAGCGGGTGGTACTTTTTGGTGGTGACATTAGTTTTGAGAATGAAATAATGGCATCCTCGTTCCTAGCTTTCACAAAATAATTTTAGGGCCTCAAAATGTTTTTCAAGAGAAATGTAGTGATTACAAGCATTAAGTATGCTTGTAATGCCTCAAATCATCTTTGTATCAAAAGAGTGCGTTTAGTTGACCAGGTTGGGGCCACAAGTTTGGTACAACATGTCTCTCATTATCTTTATTGACCAATAAGCATGTAATGCACATGAATTAATTTTTTCTGGCATCATGAAGCAAAGCTGTAGGAATGTCGGTTGTTTTTCTTTCTCTTTTGTCTGAATTGGGCTGGATTAAGCGTTTATGGTCTGTGTGGTTTTCCCTATTATATGTCGTCTTAAACGGATTTTATGTTGCCCAGTAATTCATTTATAGTATTTTAAAAAAAATGAAGTAAAGGTTGGTTTGTTCAACACCTGATTAGTCTCTGTAATATTCAGCTATTGGTTTATTGTCTCCGAAGCGATTGTATTTTATGCCCTTATTGGTTAGTAATTTTAACTTCGTTTCACTTTCTACTGTCTACTTTCTATTTTCTGTTTTTCTAACTTTATGTTTACACTGTCTATTATCTGATTAGAAGATTTAGTGTTCCATCTCATACTGAAACTGGCAGTTTGTTGTTTCTATCTGTCACTAATTGCCTCAGTATCCAAGTAATACCCCAGATTCAGTAACGTGTCAGCTTTATTTGGAGTGCCAAAAAGGTTGGCAGCCAATTTTTTTGTCATCATCAGTTTTGTAGTCGGTTTTCTGTTCTGCGCATGAGAAAATTCCCAGTTTTCAAATTAGAAAGATTGGTATTAAATTTAGTTTTGATCAAAAAAATGTATGCGTCTATTCTTGAAACTGAGCTGGGCACGCTATTACGAGTTTAATGTTACACACAACCTTCCATGCAAACAGCGTCCTTGATTGATTGTATGTCTGCCTTCGCAAATGAAAATATTCACTCGTATACAAGCCAATAATCGGTTGATGGTAACCAACATAACCGATGATCTATAATCAAAAAGGGCATTGATGTAACCAAGAAGACACAAACATTAAACCTTCCACCGTCACTAATGAGTTAGTAGATTACTAGTGTCGACTAAAAATTATGTTTTGTCACATGGTTCATTATGCCCACGCATGATGAAATAGTGTTGTTGACAGTCTTATGATTTTCAATAAAGGAAACCTGCAATGAAGTAAAGGTTATTAACCCTAACAGGAATGTTAGGTGTACTACAAATTTACAAATCCATGCCAAGACGAACAGGAAGTTCAATGTAAGGCACCCCAATTTAATCACATGGTGTAAGGATATACAATCAATGCTTTTACTTCAGCCTTCAACATTAACCATAATGACAGCCTTTACAATCATCCGATTAGTCTTTCCCATTCTTGTATAACTCCCAATTTGAGTTTACAGCACAAAATAAGGAAACAAACAAACGGTAATTTCCCTGGTAAAAGCCAGTCACAATTCCCTGAGATAGCATTCCAATCCCTTCATGTTGAATTACAAAAATCTGCAGGAAGGTCGTAAAAAATAGAAAGGGATAACAGAGGGGACCTGGAAACCAACAACACATCGATTGATAAAAAAAACGGATGATGTTAATTCAAGGCGTATTGCTGTTGAACTGAACATGAAAGTGACAAAAGCACTTCTCTCACAATACATTGTGAATTGTGTTGAGAAATATATAACGTGGAGCAGGTATTTATTAGTGTTGTTGATTCTAATTTAGATCTGAACGAATTCAACCGCTTAACAATTACCATTAACAAATAGAAATAAAAATAGTATTGTTAACACTATTTTACACTCAGGGGGCAAAAAAAGGCAGCACCAACATTAGGGTTATCAGCCCTAATAGTGATTCAGGGTGTAGCGTTCCAAATGGTTTGAATCAGACTTAAATTAAGTATTGTTTTCATCGGGTCAGTAAGTCCATTTCACTATTCCAAAACCTTGTACAGATAACATGCTAATGCATTATCAACTATTATATCGGCAATTGACTTACACTGGCAAGTGGCAAATCAAATAGGAAAATTAGGTCTAAGGGCTTAAGGTCTCAACTACTCTTGATTACATATACACTTGCCTATTATTGGAGGCCGGTAGAGGGCTCCGTCAATAAGGTCGTGAAGGCGCTTCATATCGTGGTTCACTGAACAAGGCTCTGCAGCTTGTTCAGAATGCTCCTACAATTTACATTGAACCGCAAAAACCAGGACAAACCAAGGTTTTGGCAGAAATTGAAAATCCTGGTCTTCTAAGCACTAATCCTTTTTAACAGAAAGCTAAACTAACAGTAACGTGCAGCCAAAAGGATCAGATAGGCTACAACATCCTAGAAGTCAACTCTTACCTCAAACCCTAAATATAAATCAACTTAAAGAGTCACATTGTAGCCCAGCACGTTTTCAGGCAATCTTTGAGGCCCTCTAAAAGACGTGGTCGCCAACTTGAGAATGCCCATGAGTGCACCGGCCTGCAATAATTGTTGCCTAACAGAACCATCAGATGAGGCTAACAACTGCCACATAGAGGGAGCCATAGAAATTCATAGAGGAAGCCAGAAAAACTCTCTCCCAAATTACTAACATGTAGATAAACCATGAGCAATTCAGGGACCCATGTCGATCAAGACGAAGCTTGATTTGGGTCAAGTGGACAGGACATCCGGTTCACTCATAGCTTATCTCAGCTACCTTAAAGCTGTGCCCACAAAACAAATGCCCACTTAAACTAGTCTTGTTACCAACATGACGTGCCAGCTGTCAGTTTTGAGTGAGAAACTCCTCATGAAGTAAACCATTTGACAAACCTAAGGAGGATCCTCTAGCATGATCAGTAAAAAACGTGTTAATGCCATTCACTGCCAAGCTTAGGAAGTCCACCGACCAAAACAGGCAGGTAAAACAGACTTATATGCAAATGGAATTTCAAGATATGCTTACACCCACAAGCTCCTTGCATGCGAAAAACCATTGCTTTTCAAGTAGCTGGGGCGAAACAGGCAATTACCTTCTCTTTGGCCCGAGCAGAGCCTTTGACAAGAAGTGCCTTCAAAGCCAGGTTTGGCGGGTCCATCCGAAGCGCAGACAAGGCCTCATCTGACTTCTGTGCCAGAACCAGGAGTGCACTTGCAGCATCTTCCTTTGCACGAGAGGACCCTCCGTCTAGTACATCCACCAAAAGAACTATCACATTTTCTGCCAAAATCGCATCCCTCCCCTCTTTATCTTTCGCCAGGTTTGTTATGATAGCCACCACTTTCTCCTCGACTCCCGATTCCGGGGTATTGAGCAATGTAACAAATGCCTTCATGACGCCTGCCTTCAACATTTCCCGTCGACAAGTGGTGTGCAGTGAGAGGCTGAACAGCGCTAAAGCTGCGTCTTTCTTCCCTCGTAGACTTCCAGTTAGAAGCAAATGTATGAGAGGCACCATGACGTCAGCTTCTCCAATAGCAAGCTTTCTCTCCGGTTTATCTGCTAGTGAATACAGCAAAGCAGCTCCATTCCCCCTTGAAGTAGGACTGCCAGTTTTGATAACGTCCACAATGCTTTTGATTCCTCCCGGCAGAACGAACACAAACCCTCTGGCGCAGTCCGTGAGGGACAGGTTGAGAAGGGCTGTGATTGCATGTTCCACAGTGTCATTGTCAGAAGAATGGAGGAGGGAGATGAGAAAGTCAACGCCATCAACTGCTGCAAGACGAGCCCTATTAATCTTATCCTCCTCTCTTTTAGTCAAGCCTCGAATTGCTGCAGCTACTGCTCTTTTCCTAGCCACAGACGCCTTATCTTTTTGCCCTGCTTCTAAAAGAGGTGTAAATTCCCCTTTCTCCACAGCGATCTGAACCGCCTTTAGAACTACAGCATCTTGAGGATTGAGGGCGTCCTCAATAGCAAAGCTAGCAGGTTCTTGTAACGATGGGGTCACCTGCTTCGGTGAACCAGCAATCCAATCTGAAACCTTCTGCTTTCCATCTTGACATTCGATGGGGTTAGGGCTCCATTCCGCTGACCCCGGTTCAGCGACGCCAGAAGAAGAGGAACTTCTTAACAATTCTTGGCCTGAGCCTTCACCACTCCTGGAGGGTTCAGAGACAAATTTGGGGGAAGAGGATCCAAAAAAAGGTCTACGCAACGCATTCATGTCTACTGTCATATTACGGATGAAGAAATGAGGGCAATGCTGGAAACGATTGCACACTGAAGCTAAAATGTGCGATTCCTCGATAAAGGCAGCCGCGGTCAGCTAATACACGAGGTCGTTTGCCGTGTGTAGGAACTGAGTTCAGAGGCGAATCGGGAGAGCAAGGACGGCAAGAATATGAAGATCTGAATATTTGACTCGGCTGCCATGGACTGTGAGACTACAGTCCTGTACTGACGGCTTTGCGAAGACACGGATTACGGAGATTGTCCGCAAGAAAAGGGGAGCTCTATATGCACCCACCTGCTATCTCGTAATACACCCTGGAATCTACTTTGAGATGCGCGGACAAAAGTCTTAATGACAAAGTTTATGCAGAAAACGTACTTTTAGGAAGTACAGAATTGTTAGTACCGAAGTATAGAATGTCGGCTGTCCAATTAACGTTTCACAAGCAGGATTTGCTGTTGACACCAACATCTAGACCCTCTTTTTTGAGGTTGCATACAGTCCGCCGTAAAACCGTGTCGTCACCTACCAAATGTTTTCAAAGATTTTGACGGTTTTATCTTTAGTTTGCTTGGGGTTATCCCATTGGTCTTTTTCTTTTTTACAGGTTTTTATGTTGTATGCTCAGGGTTATCTCATTGGCTTTTTCCTTTAATATTTGCAGCTATTGCCAATTAGAATGTTTGGCCTCGTTGCAATTGGGGTTTTTAATTTTTTGGGAGATTTTATTATAGTTTTTTTCAGGTTTTCAACTTTTTAATATATTTTCTGTTCAAATCGCCAACCAATCGAAAACGTCTGAAGTAATCTGCCGTAACTGCTGCAAGGCCGGTTCGCACGCGCACGAAAGGGTGTTTACGGAGCATCCAAGGGTGTTTACGGAGCTAACGTTATTTCTGCCAAGGCCTAAAAACGGCAGACTTATAAAAACGTTTATCGTCTATTGAGAAAAGAAGACAGGGAACTTTAGCGGCCAGTTTGTTGGGGCTTTTAGTGTCCTATTAGTGGCCATTTGTGGCCTATTAGTGGCCAGTCGACGTTGTACTACACCAAAATACAATACACCATATTGCTATTAGCTTTAAAAACACTACACGGCTTTTTCTGGGACAAAATCATAAACTACAATGCAGCTATATAAACACTAAATCAGAATCAACGCTAATTTGAAAAAAATTAATTTAGTGATTACCACTATGCTTTGTTCCTAAAACTTTGTTTTATGTAAGATAAGTCTGTTTTCTAATAAAACGTCCACGTGACACTCTTATTTTACAACATTGAGTGTATTTCGCATGTCGGCTAAATTTAGTTGGTAGTCGCCAGACATATCGCGAACGATTGCGAGTCGAAGGGAGTTAGCAACAAAAAATAGGGTTGCTTCACGTACGCCTTACGTTTTCATACCAATAGGTATTTTCTTTCTTTTTCATAGTACATGATTATGGTAAATCTATCAAGATTCTCTAAGCTTTTCGGCGTAAACATTGATTCTCCAATGTTTTTTTTTTTGCATCGCAAACTTAAATGCTCTGACATACCAGCTCACTTTTATCAACCTGCGGGAACACACTAATCACAAACTTGATGTGTACAATTTGTCCACCAAGCGACGTAAGATTCGTTAGTGGACGAGCAATAACAATGTTGCACTTAATATAAGGCCATGTGCATCTCAATAGGGTGGAATAAAATCCATCAAAAGCCACAGGAAAATTTATGTTTAAGTAAATCCTCTCACGCTCCCTTTATCATCAATTGGCATTCGTCGAAGGGGTTTTGAGTTTTGAACATACTATTTAGTGTTCTGTCTTGAGTAATTTTTTAACGCCGATAAGTCAAATATCGGTTTTATCGAGTATAGAATAGTGATAGGGACCGATATATTACTCCAACCAACCTAAAATAATCGTCAATATGTTGGTTTGGAGGGGTGGGGAGGAGGGGGGTGGGTAAGTGTATGTTAATAAGTGGGGCGAAAGGGAGGGGGGGAGCTTACGAAAAATAAATCACAATCCATTGTGTATCTCGGTACGAACAAAAAAAATACTTAATAAGTACAAAGTCGTAGCGATAATTACCGGCCCAATATTTATCGTTAATTTACCGTGATATATAAGTAAACAATCGCAAAAGTTTCCCTAACTATATATTAAACCAATATATAGGTTATTTGTAAGTAAAAAAAATATACATATCAGTTATCGTTAAGAGGCTAACGATAAACATCAATACTAACAACATAAACTGTATAGTGATATACTATGCATGTACAAATCTTACATAGTAGTACGCTCGTACTATCATTTAGTTTGGTTCGCTCTTACACATACCACAATAAAAATACGTGCATCAAGCCCCACGCGGTACCAGTCCACGTAGGTGAAAGGTAGTTTATGGTAAGACTTGATAGAGGATTAGTAAAAGTATTACTGTTAGTAAACTTTTCCGTACGCAAAATAGCCTTAGTAAACACACTACACCCCCAGTCGTTATCAATGTTAAAGTTTTTTGTTTGCCTCTTAAAACATTTTTGCTTCGTGCACACTTGTTGCATTGTCAATCTGATGGTTACTGTTTAAATGCGAGATATTAAGCTTCTTATTAGCGATCTTTGATTGCTAATCAAACAACATGTCCACGGAGGAAAGATGTTTCAAATGGCAAAAAAAAACAGCACAAACAACGATTTGCGTTGTAGTGTTGTGTATCGAGTGCCTTTTATCTATGATTAAAAAAACAAAAACCAAACTAAAAAAACAAAAAAAACTGAAAAAAACCATACAAAAAAATAAAAGGGGAAAAAGACAAAATTCAAACCGAAACTAAAATTTCACAAAAAGAAGAAACGGAAAAAAAACCAAAGCAAAAAACAAAAATAACAAAACCCATATAAAAAAAAGGAAAAAAAAATGAGAAAAAGATAAAGATTTAGACCGTTGTTTTTCACAAAAAGTTTAAAGAAGACATACGACATACTAAAAAAAAATGATGATGACATATGATAATTTTTTTTTCATAGAAATTTCATTTGTTTTTCTTTTCATGAAATTACTTTGATATTTTCGTTACTAATTTTTTGACGATTTTGACAAACGATCATTTTTTTTCACAAAATTAGTGTGAGGTTTTCGTTAATAATTTTCTTGTTTTGTATGTCATAATTCTATAAAGTGCTATTTCCTTTACTGTTACATTTTACATAGAATACCATACTCCTTAATTGTACAATAAAACAATATAGCATACAAAATACTAAAAGTAATTTCATATATTTCCAAACATATCGCGACAAATTTTGTTCTTATTGGAGTGACATATCAAACTCCTTTATCTTACAATATTTAATACATCTACTATCAAATTCATCGCGATAAGTAATTACCGATAGACAACACTACAGTACAATACACCGTGTATCGCAATAATGTTTTTTTCGCCTCTTAAACAACTTTGTCCATACACATATAACAGAGAATAAATATACCATTCTATTTAATATGTACAATAAAATAATATAGAATACAAAGTACTAAAAGTAATTCCATATATTTTCAAATATATTTCGTATTGGAGCGATATATCGACATCTTTGAACGTACGATGTTGAATACATCTACTATCAAAATCATTGCGATTTACCGATATACAACACTACAGTACAATGCACCGTGTATCGCGATAATGTTTTTTTCGCCTCGTAAACAACTTTTGTCCGTACACAAATGTCTGATGGTGGATCAGAAGTGTACGTTTATGACTTTTGATTGGTGGTCTCAAATTCAAAGTAAGACAAGTGTGTATGTCAAACAATATATTTTAAGTGGCAAAAAAAAATATTAACATTAATAGCGAAACATGGTGTATTATTTAGAATGTTTGAACTGTACAATCGGTAGTCTATCTTTTTTAATAATTTCACCAACTATTTACGTTATCGATTTTTTTCCGTTGTCTAAAAGTTTTTGAAAATAACTTTCGACAGCTACGCGGAACCTACCACGAACCATACGGAAAAACCGACCTTATTGCCATGGAGAACTTTCCGTTAACACACAAAGTTGATGAGTGTTAAAAAACAAAAAAATGACCATTCGAATTCGGTAAGGGAAAGCGCATACGTCATTTTGGTGGGAAAAAATTTAATATGCAGCAGCGCATAACCGAGCAAATACGTTGAATTCCATAACCTATTAAAGGTGATACCTTATACTCAATCGCGTGCTCGTTTACGTTCGTGTGTGGGGCTCAAAGGTGGTGCGTGGTCGCAAGCCACAAAGATTTTTCCAACACTTCGTCTAACGTTCGACCAGTTCACATTTGCCCTATGTCCACGTTTGGGTTTGCCTCACCCTCCGCTTTTTAGGCGGCCTCGCTGTGTTTGAAACAACCTATATATTCGGACGCGTTTCACCGACTTCGTTGCTCACGTGGGGGTGAACGTACTATTGGGCACGATGTGGTTTGCGACGCAACTGTTGCGATTGGCACCAAAGTAGTCTACAGTGTGAGGCGGAAATTTTCTCATGTACTCCCTCTTCGCTCCTGGTCTAGTGGTCTTCAAAGTCCTCAGGGTTGACTTGGTTTTCCTCCACGGGGTTGGGAACCCCTTGGGTGATATGGTCCTCACGGATCCTAATCGGACTCCCGTTTCTTCTTGCACGACATTACATACGGTCATGGCGACTTGGGACGGAGCGAATTTTGCGGAAAGAGATTACGCTCAGCGAGACTCGGCGGTCAAGTATGTCCCATTCGCCGCAAAAAAAAATGGTTATTTTTGAAATTCTATAGGCTCCATTGCCCACATAATTCGCAGATCCAAAAGAAGCTAATCTAGATAGTGCCAACTCCAAGTTGATATAAACCCAAATGAATGATCCCTTGATAATCAAAACCCTAATACAACTTCACCCCCATGAAGATAAGACCTTGTGTGTGCTCAAATCCACCACAGAATGCAAAGCTTGAATATGTGTTTTGGACAGTATTCCCAACTTTGACTTTCCCACTGAATAAGTGCAACCCTGACACGCAAAAACCTTTGACAGACTACACCTCTGTGTATCCTAGACTCCTTTGAGTCAGCAGCAAAAATATGCCTATAAGGGATGTTTTACATAAATTCCTGTTCTTCTGGACTTATTTGGTATCTGGTCATCTAGTATAATGACTCCTCTCTCAACATTTCCTTCTAATTTTTTTTAGCTCCATGGGTGTGGAAAAACTATTTGCTTTGTCTGGGACTGGAGACCCTCCCGGAATTCTACGCTTCACACGTGCGACTGCCACGTAGCAGACTGGCGTGCTGCCACGCGACTGGCATGGCTGCCAGTCGTCGCGTCATCATTAAAAGCGCCGATATGGAGGAGGCCATGATAAATGCGGCCGTACAATGTGCTTCTCAGGTGTTTTCCTTTTCCTTTTCGCACTTCAGGGTTACCGTTTTCATTTTTCGCACGCCAGAAAGAAAATTTGGTGGTATGGAATAGAAAAAATAAATTTTGTATCCGGTCAGCATGGAATTATTGTTTTCTCTTTAGAAATGTATCGTCGTGAGATTTATCTATTTAGTTGGTTTCCTTAGCATAAAAATTCGAAGAGGGATAATATTTTTGCTTTTTTCCCGTTTTAGATTTCAGTTTCTGCCCTTGATTTCATCCTTGAAGACTGGAGAACTCAATATTGTTTATTTAGTTATGATCATATTCCTTCTAGCAGTCTCATAATTATTTTTGTGAAGTTTTGTCATATCCAGTCAAATTGTCTCCTGGAAAATGGATGGAGGACGCCTAGAATTGTTATGAATTGATTTCTTAACCTTTTTTCAACCATCAAAAATTTGTTCTGTGTCTTTACTAAATGAATCTGAAAATTACTGTGATGTTGACAATGTTCAGCCTCTAAACGACTGACTTTTTGAGCATCATAATTTTTTAAATTCCTATTTTCTTTCATTCATGATTCAGTTATACTGAGTTTGTTTTTGTCTTTATCTTTGTGGAAAATTTAGGCTCTTGACAAATTCAGTGTTGAAAAGGACATGGCTACATATATAAAAAAGGAATTTGACCAAAATTATGGTGCCACGTGGCATTGTGTTATCGGCCGAAGTTTTGGTGAGTACTAATTATTTCTTGCAAATTCTGGTATGCATTTCTGTTGTGTGGATATAAATAAGGTATACCACCCATCACTATCAGAGTCAGGGAGTTAGCGTTAATACTTTATTATAGTTAACTACACTAACTTACGTTTTGTAACGTGGCTTACTTCGGGTCTTTCATTAAATATTGTTTAGCACTAATTAATGATTCCGGGTTTAAAAGCATTACCTGATACTGGAGTGATTTACTCTAATAGCAATGGGTGAAGCAGATATGTCAGTTTGCTATACCCCCTCTTCTTGATGTGGACAAAAATTAGGGCAGATTCATGCGCAGGTAAACGATAGTGTTGTAGATTGGAAGATTTTTCTGCCATGTTTTGGGTGTAGACATAAATGATTTGCTGCCGCCATATGCTTATTGAACAAACTGATTTGTCATGGCAGTTATCCTGATAAACTATCTTCCCGCTGGTTCCGGTTTGTGTAGAAAGTCGGTGGAGCATGTTTTTTTGGTGTCTTACATTTTGAAGTTGTCACATATGGCAGGAGAGTTCACAGAGAAGGCCCAGGGTTACTAGATCACTGATTGCTATTTGAAGAAAAGAATCAGTAGTAAAAATGTAGGGAACTAGAATTAGCTGTGTATTTGTTCAGTGCTGTGCTATTAGAACTAATTTAGGTTGTGAGGTATGCCAAGTAATATTTAATTCTGGTGCACCGGGAATCGCTATAAGCATTAATAACGTCAATTTGGCGCCGTTTTCTTTTGGCCAAAGGACATAAAGCAGCGTTTGTAGTACTAATTTTTCCGTTCATAACACAAAATCGGTCAATGGTCAAAACTTGTTCACATTGCCCGGACCTAAATTTGAATTATTTACACTAAAACAAACCCCACCCTTTATATTCTTGATCTAACAGCGATTCACGGTGTAGCGGATGAACTGTTGTACTGTAGGTAATCAGAGGAAATCTCATCAACAATTGTCCCTATTGATTATGCGATGTTATTTGTTTTGGACAAACCACCCATGTAAAACATTTGGTGCTTACCCGTCCACATAGTTTTTGTAAACACTTTAGGCCCCTGTAAGTATAGAATTTATTGCTTTCTGATTGGCATGATTTACACCGAGTTTAGTGATCAGAGTGACGTCCGATGTCTAGAAATTGATGATATAACTTTGGATTATTTTTGTGTTCTGTTTTTCCTAAATGTCTTATTTTTCGACCTCACTACTAAGGTAATGGTTCTAGTTGATTGCTGTCGTTGTCAGACGCTCCTCATGTTCGAAGTAGTCAATTTGTCCTTTGTAATGTGTCTTCTTTTGCTTGGTTTTTCTCTATGTATTGACTATTTACAAAGTGTTTTCTTTCTAAATATGCAGGGTCCTATGTGACGCACGAGGCTAAACATTTTGCATATTTCTACATCGACAGTCATGCGGTACTTCTTTTTAAGTCAGGATATTGAGCCAATCAGAATGTAATCTACCTTTTTTCATACCCTTATTGCTTACTTACGCCACAGCTATATAGCCAAAATTCTACAGCCCTTTGTAACCTTTACATACGGCCTTCATTTGCCCCATACAACATTTTGACTCACTTGTAAGGGTGTAGATCTAGCTTAGAACCAGTTCCAAAGTCTGGCCATTTGGTTTCGAGCAATTATTGATGATGTGTTTGTCGTTAGTTGAAGACTTTGATGTGAGATTGTTGTATGAATACTTACGTTATATATATAATTTGGATACTTGAGAATCTGCTGTCAAATAGAGGCGCCCAGTAAGATTTTATAGTTTGGGTTGGTGATGTGGAAAAAAATAGGAATTTTTTTTTTTACAATTGGAAGAGTAGCTGTAGACCAATCTTGAACATGGTTTAGACAGTGATTTTAGGTTGTTGTTTTGGTCAATTTGTTTGTACCTGGGGACTATGGTCAACAAAAAAAGGTACAAAAAAAGGTGGATAATTTGTTTTTGACGTAGCATGCTATCTGGAGGCATTGATATATTGACAACAGTGTCAACAGAAATTCCATTCAGTAACTTTTCAGCTAGTTTTCAAAATCTAAGAATGATTTTTGGCATTTTGAAGGAAGCATATTTATAATAGTGAAATATCTGCTCTCGGATTTGCTCAATTCCACCTGTTGGTTGGTGAATCCAAGATCTTATCTGTTACTATCTGGGTGTGATTCCTTTTTGGTATTAATGAGTTCATTTGTTCTGCATTCATTTAACAATTTCAACCTTTTAATTCATGTTCTGTTTAACAAGTTTCATTTTCCATGACCTTCAGCAAATCGTGTTTGCAAGCATATTAACCAGCAGTTAATGATTGTGCATAGCGTTGAATTCTACATAGTAAAACAACTTCTTTGCAAGAACGATCGGGTAAAAGTAAATATCACCAATTGCACAGTTCACTTTTATTAAACAAGCAAAAATGGGAGTATGTTTGATTCTTTACTGGTTTTTTTATCATTGTTCTTACAAAATGTAAGATTTTACTTTCACCAAAATCAATGCCAACTTAAGATTTATCCCGTCACTTTCACATAGTATTTCTGACATCTAGGTGAGATTTGCCAAATGTTTTCAGATTCAAATAGTTGAAATTGTTGAGAGTGTATAGGATCAGTGCTTGTATTTGTTGAGGCATCCCTGTTTGTCGAAATTGCTCTTATCTAATTAATTTCATTGTGCAAATATTTGGGGACCGCAACCGACATTATTTTTAGAATGACTTCTACGTGTTCAACTCTCATTGGTCGGCTCACTAACGAAGAAGCGAGTTCGTTGCTCTCCGTTAAAAGACATTTGCCCTTACTTTTAGCTTAATGTACGGACGACGGACCAGCATGATGTCATTTACGCTGATGTAAGCCTGATGTAGGCAGACGCTATAATGATTTAATTTCTAGTGTTGTGTATCGGTAAGGATTTTCCGATAACCGATATGGGCCTTTTTCCGGGTAGCCGATAATCGATATATCGGTACGGAGAAATGTGTACGAGCCGTACATGTAGAAGTACGGCCAATCATACACGTAAGTCATAAACAAAAATAAACGTACTGAGGTGCCTACCAATCAGATCATTTGTACAGGCCGAATGTACAGTAGCCGGCATTAGATATGTACGGCTTTAGTACGGATCCAGATAAAAAGATGTACCTTTCACATCCGACGTTATGGCTTGTCCCTTTCTTCCTTGGGATCCACTGGAAAACTGCCACGTGTACTACGGACATAAAGTACAGAAAGTACAAATATATCGGTAGCTCTGACCGTTCGATAACCGATAACTATCGGTATCGGTGTTATCGCGATAACTTTTTAACCGATACACAACACTACTTTTTAGTAATTTTCATTTTATACCAAATGACGTCGTCAATTGTGAACCGGGAAAAGAACTACTGCAAAGAAAACCACCGGTCAATTAACGCTATTGCGTGCTCACAACATTAGAAATCACGTGGATGCTAATAATGCAGTTAATAGTTACTTACCTGTGGGATCACCGATCTGTGTAATCTTTAATGAAACATGTGGTGGTAAATGGAAGACAAGGGTGGAGACTTGAAAAGAAACTGGTTAAACCCGACTGTTCAACATTATGACAATAACACTAATTCGGTCAGAACTTGTTTTAGCCAAAAAGCACAAAATAGAGTTACCGACATTACTAAATGACGTGGAGTACAATCTTCCACATCTCCTTGCATCAAATTAGTATTATTAATTACAATTTTTACATAAACACTAATAAATCTTTAACGCTAAATTCGATGGGTAGTGTAACACAGTCGAATAAGCCTAAATTCCTACGCTGTCAATTATGATGAGATAAAATATGTTACCAGCATGGCAATTGTGCCATTGCTATAACTTTCCATTTAAGGGTCAAGTTCCATCAGTCGTTTCTGCAATCGTACGGCCAACTCTACGGGCCGGGTTAATTGAGTCGATGTTCCATCACGAAGTCTCTGTAATCCACGTGTTATACATTGAGTAGCACCGCGTGGCTTCTGACCGGATATTTAAAATCTTTTAGAAATCTTCATATCGACAAGGTTCACTTCAAATCTTCACTTACGTACCATGTACTTGCGTACCAAGTCATAATACGACAAAACTTTTGTACTTTTTGCAAACGCCAGTCTTTTACGCCAGCTCATTTTTTAGGGTTCCTATTTTCGAACATGATGAAATCCTTTGCTGGAAATAGTGTGACGAAAGAAATTGCGCGACGAAGGACTGTTTCGAGATTACTTTTTTAATTTTCGGTTGCATTTTGAAAAGTACATACCATGTGCAAATTTCGTCAATTTTCGTTGGTTTTCTATCGTGACACGTAGCTTATTCGTCCAGCTATCGTCTTATTTCTCTGTAATGTTATTTCGCGTATAAAAACAAAATAAGCGGTACGGCTTAGTACGGATAGTCCTGGATTTCTGTAAACTACGCCACTTTTCGACTGATGGAACTTGACCCTAATTGAGAAAAACATTTTAATAAGATAGACCCAAATTGAACTAAATAGTTCGATGGTAAACCATCTGAACCCATGGGTACAAAAGGGGCGGCAAAACTGAAAAACTACAACCACGGGAAAAAGAAAAGCAACTAAACACACATAAAAATGGCACGTAAAACAAAGACACTCAAAGAGGCAACAAGCCCAAGAAGAAAAAGCTTGCATCGCACTAAAACTAAAACCTGAACATAATTAAATAAGAAAGCACGATGATAGACTATGTGAACACACTAGAACAAAGAAAAACAAAACCGAGAAACGGAGGAGAACACAAGCAAAAAAGATAAAAGCAATGCCTTAAGGCCCTCACGGTGAGCGAAGCACACAGAGAAAGTTCCGGAAATACTTATTAATCTTGTGACACATCAAGAACTACACCTTACGACTTACATAAGAATGATCTTAACACATAAAAAAATACATAACACACGAACCAAATACACAAAGCACTTAACTGTTAAAATATATCTCCTAGTTGCTTGTCTAAGTCTATATACTTGTCGTAGTCACTGAGACTTAGGCAGCCATGGGTGCCTTCATGCAGCTAAGGAGACAGACAACAGACAAAAAGATTAGTGACCTGATCCAGATTTCATCCTAGATCCTACATAGTAACTGCCGGTCAAAAAAGTCGTCCACCTTATCCACCAAGTCGTAGAAAAATCGATATACATTTAGGGCGCGATAGTTATTCAAACAGTTTCACGGCGGCAAATTCATTAAATGGGACATACGGACAACGTTGTACATATAAATGTGTGAGATTCACGGACGCGGATCGAACCCCACAAATTAGCGCGATCGGACGGTAGAGTTCACGCTGCCAAATCGGAATGAAATTTTGGCGGCTATCGGTGACACTGTCATGCAGTGCCACGTGGCGGCATATCATTGGCCATCACAGAGTACGATGGAGAAACTATGGCTCCTAAGCAGGCGTCAACCAAAAGGCCATGTCGTACAATGGTCGTACAAGAAGTACATCGGCCACTTTACCTTCTTGTATTGTACAGTCCTCCCATTGGTCCAGGGTTTAGTAGTAGATAGCTGTGAGTAAAGGTTTAGGGACTTAGAGTTTTTGAGGCGCCTCTCTCTAGGTGACCTCTTGTATTCATAGGCCATCTTTGGCCAGCCATAACTTAGTGCTCAAAGGAGCAAATTCAATGATAATTTTTGCGTTCGGCCCATGGGAGTTGGGCCTTCACAGAGATGAAGGTGGTCAGAATACTCTTGTGCCTAGGCGACACTTGTTTAGTGGGAAATTCAAAAGGGCAATTATTATCCTAAAGGCTTTATATAAGCTGGATAATATGTGGGCCAATGGAGGTGGTAACAAGGTTACAGGTGATGGGCCCACCGTGTAGGGTGCCCATTTTCAATGGAACAGGGTTCATATACTGGGAAACTATGATGAGAGGTGCACTTTTTGAAAAAACGGCTTTGGGGCATTGTGAGTGGTCGTGTGCGACTACCATCTGCAAATCTAGGAGTTCCACAAGGTTTTAATGGAGTCAGATTCGCAGGAGGATCCGTAGAGGTAGAGGAGGTAGATGATGACGGTGAAAGCATCGTGATGGACAAAAGGAAAGAGAAGAGGAAGGAGAAACTCATTTCAATTGTTGAGGATCGGCGATATTCAACATATCGCATGGGCGCCAAAATGAAAACTATAGAAAATGGTGAAGCCGGGGATCTAACCCGGGACCTTGTGTTAGCCGTACACTTGCTCTACCAACTGAGCTACCCGACCGATGTGCATGCAAGCGCCTGAAACCGAATTTACGGCAATGAACGTCGCACTTGTGGAACCAACATTTAATGCGATACACACGTGTGGAGTCCAAAGTGGACATTCCTCCAACACGCCCCCTCACGATGTACTCTATCTTGTGTGGCTTGGCAAGGCCCTTTAGCTCCGATACCATGTTGAGGATTGACGATATTCAACATATCGCATGGGCGCCAAAGTGAAACTTTGAAAATGGCCAAGCCAAGGATCGAACCGGGGACCTTGTTTTAGCCGTACACTAGCTTTACCAACCGAGCTTCCCGGCCGATGTGCATGCAAGCGCCTGAAACCGAATTTACGGCAATGAACGGAGTACTAGCGGAACTAGCATTAACTGCGATACATACGTGTGGAGTCCGATGTGGACATTCCTCCAACACCAATAGCTACTGGATCATTACCGGTAGGGGTTGTTGAGAAAACCGAGGCAAATGATACTGAAAACCGAGGCAAATGATACTGAAAATCGAGGCAAATGATACTGAAATCTTGGACTGGGACTTCAACAACACAGTGGCGACTCATTTTATTCTCGGGCGTCTCACTCAAGCAGATGTTACTACTCACCTAAATGTGGATAAGGCGGCTGAGTTGTGGGAGGCTCTTGTAAATACTTATAAGAGTGGTACGATTCAACAGTAGAAGGTAGCAGATCAGAAGGTGCAAGCATATGTTTACAAAGGAGGAAAGATGCTTGACTTTTTTAACGATTTGTCCGGATTGTTTATGGATTTGGAGAGTGTTGGAAAACGGAAGACCGAGAAAGCAAAGGTGAACATTTTGCTAATGAAACCGCCGGATGAGTATGATAACATTGTTAACAAGGTTCGGGATTTGTTGGATAATCGACGGATTTGGATTTCCGTGGTTGGAATGATATTGGTCCGGGAAAATGCCATTGAGATCCAGAGAGGAGGGAAGAGTGGTCAAGCCTTAGCCGCTAGATCTAACTAGAGGAATGGGGATTTTAAAATCTTTGTGGATGATTTCTGACAGTTGCTTATCAGGTGTAGTTTCTGCTGTAGTTTTGGTGGTAATTGCCTCTTTGCCTTGTTTCTTTTCCTGATTTACGTATCTTTCTTTTATTTTGTCTCCAAACAGAACATTTTTTGTTGATTGATTTGGATCACAATTGTGCGCAGACATGTCTTCTATCTCATCTATCATGTTTGGGACCACGTTACTTTCCTGCTTTTTTCCTCTCATTTAGTCACCAATATACATGATGTTGTGGAAAGTTTAACTATGGCAATTCTGTCTGGCTTCAGATACTAGATTTTATTAGACATTACTTGTTGTTTCCTTACTTAAACCAAGAGTCTTTTTTGTGATTATGAGGATAAGGTGCAAGTGGCCAGAGATTTTTTAGTTAATGTTGCCTATTTGAGCTGATTGATTGAGATTAGTCATGGAAAAACATGGCTATTTTCTGATCATAGAGTACAGTGGGCTTCAAATGTTGCAGACACCATGTGGCCATGTCTTCTGCTTGGGATGCATTCTGAAGGCTATTGATGCATTGGGACCCACCTGCCCAATTGTAAGGAATGAACTTTTTTGTTCACTGTGTACTAAGTTTGGTATCTCCACTGATGGCTTTTTTTGGGCTGAGTTGCATACAAACATACGACAATCGTTTGGAACTACAGTGAAATGCACATTTACAAATACTTTAGGAAAATATTTTAATCATATAGTTCTTGCTGAAGACATTCGGGAAGAAATCTGTTCTTATACAGACAAAAGAACCTATAAAGTTGCAAAAAGCTGTAACCAGAAGATAAGGATAGAATTAAGTGATGTTTTATTGGAGATAATCATAGTCTCAAGATATAGTGTTTGCATTGTTGGACCACTGAAATTGTGTGGTGTCAATTTTTCAAGCGCAGCAAATTTAGCTGCTAGGACTTCAAGGGAAAATTCCTCTTGGTGTCATATCTTTTTAAACCAGATTTATTTTTTGTTGAGGTGGAACACCACCTCCTCACTTCAAAAGAATTTGCGAGCACATGTTTTTACTTTTTAGACAAACCACATGGTTTCTTGATCGTGAGCTTTTACTCAAAGACTGTTCTTTTTGATTTCATCTCCATCATGTGGCGATGGACTTAACATGCTTTCAAACCTATTATTCCTGTTCTGTTGCTCGTAAACCTGTGTTTCCGATTTGTGAGAAAGTGAACTATAGAGTAACATCATTAGTAGTAGAATGTGTATTTGGAACAAAAACTGTTTGCCTTGCCTCATCGTCAACTGGCTAACCTAGTTCTTTTTTGTTACAGATTAAGGTTCATGTACAGAATTTTGTAGAAACAATTGTTAGGTCTGATGTATTTCAATTTTGTAGATCTTTTTTTGTGCAAGAGCGAAGTTGGTTTTGTTGTTGCCTTTGGGTCCGTTTGACGTTTCTTGGTGAAATGGTGTTTGTGGATCATGATGAGTGAAGGACAAAACGGATGTCTCGAAGGAGCATTTAACTCCTCTCAAGGAAGCCAACAGGATTGTTTATCGCATGCTGGGCAGGTAGGGTTTAAAAGAATCAAAGCACGCAGAAGAAGAATTTTGGTTAATGCGACTAGGTCCATTGTTAGTACCTCGCTTGAGTTACATTTCCTTCTCCCACCAACCTCCCTTTTTTTTTTTTTTTTTCGGTTCAAAGAACATAATCTCCTCTCTGAATGTGTTCTTATTGTTGCTCTTATTCCCCCCATTTTCTATTTTTTTTTTTGGCTTTTTCTGAACAGAACTGTTGTTCGGTGTGAAAATTTTTCCGAGGGTTGCAACTGGAGGGGTGAGCTTTCAGAGGTCGCAGCTCATTTGCAAAACTGTACAAAAACGCCTATTCACTGTAAAGTAAGAAAAAAAAGGGGAAACAACTTTTAGAGTTTCGTGTTTTATTATTTCATTTTTTGTTTGTTTTTTTTTGTTGTGTCCGACTGTGGGTGCTTGACCTGTTCATTGTCATTTAATTTTCTCTTAGCCTTTGAGTGGAGCGCATATGTGTTGTTTCATCAGTCTAGCGGGTGGATCTTGTACAACTGAAGGGAAAGTTGTGTTCTTTATCTTTTTCCTGATGTAAATGTGTCTGTCACTTTTTGACGACAACGATCATTTCTGACTGTGAATTCGTATTGGGTATATAACTGGCATCTTCGTATCCAGGAATTGGGGAATCTGACAACATTCTTCGCATGTGTCTGCCACAGAACAGTTGTACTTGGTACACCATGAATCGCTGTTAGCGTTAATAACACCAGGTTTCTTTTGCCATCTGAATACAAGATAGCGTTATTAATACCGAATGTTTATTTCTTAATGTTAATTTCTTTTTGTGGTTCACAATCTTCCACGTCATTTAGACCAAAAAAAAGAATTATTAACACTAAAACAGTTCGCATACTAATTTTTTCCAAATGGTAATAACGATTTAAGCTGTAGTGATACAAGCTAATGCTGTACAATTGATATCGAATTCAGGCTGGGTGAATTTTGGATTGGTGTATATACGAACTGGTTTATCGTTCACACTGGCTTTTTGATTTGTCCTACAATCTTTTTCCATTATTTTCCAATTTGTCAATAGTCTCGTTGTCCAAAGCGTCAATAATCTGAACTAGTTACAGAAGGTTTTCCTCAAAAGGGAGATACTACACCACGCCCCTTAATTACTCTAATTGAGTCAAAAAACCTTTTTTCAGGCAGTTGAATTGGCGGTTTTCCATTTTGTATCCTCATTTTGACACGGGACTATGTGTAGTTGACTTTATTTAAAATCTAGTTTGACAAACCATGTCTTCCATCTGCCAGTTAAAGAAGCCATTGCAACTCTGGAAGATACGTAAACCTTTTTGGTTTAAAATCCTAGAAAAACCTGCGTGACAGCTTATGAAAATCTCTTTTTCAAAGTTTGTCAAACAAGAACCAATGTCGAAATAAATACGGGTGGTTGTGCTTATGGGTCAGCCTGCGCTTCTACCGATTTCTACACCGTCCGCTGCAATTAGTCTGAAGCAAGTTGCTGGATATTAATTTGTCTTTGTGGTTCTGTGTGAACTTAGAATAATTTAGTTTGTTAACCTGACCTGGTGGCCACACAAGTGAAGTTGTGTCGATGTCTATTCCAACTGTGTAAATGAACTTGTCAATAGAACCTAGACTAATTGCAGAGCATGGTTTCGAGAAAAAAGAAAATTAAAAAGATGCAGTGCCTCTATGATGGTACTGCAGAGGCCGTGACGTAAAACCACAAAAACCGTAAGAATAGTTGTAAGATTTTTTTTGAAAACCATTCAAATTCCTTAAAACACAGTATTTGCCTTGACTGTGCTGGACAGTGTTGTCAAGAAAATTCGGCAGATTTGACACGAGCCAAGGAGCTAATTACAGGGTTCGAACGCCTTGTCACGGGATATGAGACAAAGGTGGCAAAACTTGAACAGCAGCTCACACAATTTAAACAGGCGCTTGGGAAGGAGAAGCAGAAAGTTGCTGTTTTAGAGCAGCAAAAGGCTGGCGATGTAAGTCAAAACAATTTTGTTTTTTTCTGTTTTTGAATGGAAGAGTGGATTGATGGAGGAGGGTGAATATGCAAAGAGGAGCTTGTTTCCCGGTATGGATTAACAATAATCACACCTTTTGCCTTTTTGCTTTTGAGTGCAAAAGTGATAATGATTCGGGAACATATTAAATCCCAAAAATGTTAAAACTCTAAATATACAGAAAACCCCAGAAATACTCAAAATTTTAGACAGTGTTTAGTTTCACAGGAAGGTGTGCTGTGATGGCTGTTCATTACGGCTGGAAATTCGTAGGTCCCTGTTTCATATCCTGGTTTTATGGCGGTAGTCTTTGATTGGAATCTAAAAAGGTTATTGATGCGCTTGTTTCAACTGGCGGTTATCCCTCGTACACTTGCTGATGGGTATGACTGCTTCAGAGGGAATTGATTTCTTTTTCTTTTTTATGTTATCTGCATTACAGGTTGGCCCAGTGCCTGTAACAGCGGAGATTGTTGAAAGGGATTTAGAACCTCCAGGGGTATCTGTTAGTTATCCGCCAGTATCGACAAACATCGAGCCTGGACCTTTGAGGTGAGACATGGCAATATTTTTTTGGCTTTTTGTCAGTTATACTTCTGACTTCTTCATGGAAAGCTGTAAAACCCTTTCAGGAAGGTTCTTCAAGTCGGTCTCTAAAACAGGAAAAAATCTTGAAGGTTCTTGGACAATGGCCTTTTGCGTCTAGCTTAACCGTGCCTTTGTTTTCTACTGTTCCTTTTGCGTCTAAGCCCAAAGATATAATTTTTGGTCGTGGTGATGATAATGGTGCAGAACTGCCCCTTCTTCTGTTCCCCAAGATCTTCAACCTACCAGAGAAACTAGTCAAATTGGGTCTTCTAAGACAACTTTGTCGCATACTCAACCATGGAGAGGAGGAATATTTGTGGCGACTCTTTTAGGCCACACGGACGCAGTAAACTCAATGGTCGTGGCTTCTGATGGTACATTGTACTCAGGTAGTTGGGATGGGAGTATAAAAGTATGGCAAGGACAGGTGTGTGTAGCTACTCTCACTGGACATAAGTCATCCGTCAATAAGCTTTTAATAGGCCCGGAAGGAACACTTTATTCGTGTGGAGATGATAAGACCATTCGAGCCTGGCAGGACTTGCAGTGCGTCGCGATTCTGGAGAAAGGTGGAAACTTTGCTTCAAATCCTGTGAAGTTAGCCTGGGCTGGAGATGCTCTTTTCGTGGGATATTATAAAGGAGGTGTTTCCGTCTTTGAGGGATTTAAGAAAGTGGCAACAATTAGAGAGCACAATAAAGGTGCTTCATACATGGACTTGGTGGCCTCGAGAGACGGCGCTATTTATCTTTCCGGTAATGTGGACAAGACAATTCTTGTATATAAAGGAGGAGCGGTTGTCGCGACTTTATCGGGGCACACCGGTGACGTCTATTCAATGGCTGTTGGTAATGACGGGACACTGTACAGTTTATCTACTGACGACACCATTCGAATATGGAGGAAATGTGTTTGTATTGCAGTGATCAACGGGTCCGGTGCTGGAGGAGAGTTACTTTTAGGGCAAGATGGGGTACTCTACTGTGGGCATTTGACGGAGCCTGTCGTGAGGGTATGGAAAGGAAAAGAGTGTGTCGCCACTTTACAAGGTCACCAGGCTGTAGCAGTTAGTCTTGCCCAAGCTCCTGATGCAACTTTATATAGTGGAGATAAAGACGGTGTCATAAAAGTGTGGCGAGGAACTGGGTAGTGAGCCCCACCTGAACTCCTGGGCATAGTATAAATTATAATCACAAATTAGAAGGAGGTGAGTGTAGGTTAGGACAAGGCGCCATGTTTGAGGGTGTTGGGTATTGCATTCGCCTACTTTTTTGCCTACTAAGGGTGGGTTCTATTCCGTTTTGCATTGTAACAGTCATGACAGTTAATCATTACTTCTTTTATTTTGTTTCAGATTTTGGTATGTGCTTTTTCAGTTTCTATTCTGTCGCAAATGTTAGTTCCTTGGGAGGGTGAACAAGGACACAATGTGTGTGTGGTGTGGCTCCAAAGTTTTTGAGGAGTCACTATTTCTGAATCATCCATCAGTTTTTAGTCTTGTGTCCATTAACATGCCATACCACTGTTATTCGATGAAGTCATTCAGTTAACTATAAAGGGAGACTCTTCTTGTCACAAGGCAAATCATGACTGTTTTTTATATAATGTATTTGGTTTATGTTGAATAAATGGAGTATTGACGTGAAAGTTCGGAGCTCTATTCATTTGTATTCTAGGAAGAAATGGCAGGACGCCTATTTGGTTCCAGGAGCTTTGTCAGATAGCCTTTTTACATTTATTTCTGAAATCAGAAAAAAAAATGTAGTGGTACTGTGTTTACTGCTATTAACTTAAATGTTTTCTCCCCCATATTCATCAACTTCACGTCAAGCATATCTGTGAGACCCCCAAAGGAAGATGGCTACCTTTCCAATACAACCAAATTTTTATGAGTTGACAGAAAAGATGATTTGAGTGGTGAAAAAAGCACTGAGTAAGCTTGACATCGTGCAATTAGAGGCTTTTACAAGTGAAGCTCTCTGCAAGGCTGAAATTCAGAAGCCGCCACTTATGCTGTAACTATGCGTGTGGAGAATATGCCAATAACGCATTCTTTCTCGCCTTGTAAACTACGCAATTTTTCTCCCTGGAAAGTTAGATTGTATATGGAAGGGATCAACGGAAGGCACAGCCCTTAACATCCAGAACTTAATATTGAGACCAGAAACAAAATGATTACATAATAAAAAAATAATGAATTTTACATGCTAATGAAAAATGTCAATTTCGACAGTGATTTGAGGTGTGAAACTAAATCCTTGGCAACCAGGTGAAACCTTTCAACGCCATCGCATTCTTTCCCCAATATTTTTTTTTATATTTGAAGGGTACAAAATTTGAGAGGTAAAATATTTAAAACTCTTATATTTTTCAAAACATGGGTTACAATTGGCAAATTAGTTAGTGACACGTGTACAATGAAAGAGATATACCACAAAGGTGGTATGCAGCGGAAGCAAAAAGATAACACACAAATTGGCCACAAAAAGATATCTTTATAAAAAATGGTTGAAGCCTTTTTACAAGGCTTTTCCCTTTCCTCTCACTCTTCCCTCTTTCACTCTATCAACCCACAATAATATAAAACGAGTTACTATGTTGCATCTGCACAAACTAAATTAATTAGCAGCCTAGAAAACATGCAGTGCACGACAGACAATAATATAGGTGGCGCCTCTCGGAGGAAGACCCAAAGGAAGGAGAAAGCACGCAGAAAAGTGACCTTCCTTCGAGGAGTGAAGAGAAGGGAAGAAGAATGTTTCGTGCGCAGTGTACTACGAAACTTCGAACAAATACTTTCGTGCGCCGTACGCGCACGAAACTTCCAAGCGTACGATTCCATTAAGTGACGTCGCCGCGAACCACAATATCGCGCGCGTCTAGTAATAACGATTCTCCGAATTGAATCGTAACACACAATTGGTGAAAAAGTTACAAATTGTTGTTCTAAATTTTGCCATGGAGTTTTATAAAGTAATGTATAAAGTTGTTTGTCATGTCACTTAAAAGTTGGAAAATTTTCATTGGATATAGCAAATTAATTAGTGTTGCTTATTCGGACACATCAACAGACTATGTTATCGACAGACCATATTATGGGCACTCGATTCGAGGCATAAATCTCCAACCCGAAACTCGTGAAATAAAAAAAAAAACGTTGCGGAACACCTGCCGAGCATTGTAGGGCGACAAATCCTCAGAATTTGCATCTGAAATTTTTCACTTTCGCGGGTTTAGGGGTGGCAGATTTCATACTCCCATCGGGTACCGATAATAGCGCCTGTCGATGTGTGCCGATACGCAAGACTGTCTCCTCCGTCGATAGGTGAAGAAAATAAGGGGAAATTTATATCGACGGAGGGGAATCTGCTATATCAACGGAAATGTTTTTGACTCGGATAATTTTACTATACGACAATTGACATTGTACAGTACTTTAAATCTGTACAGGCGTATGCGTACCTGCCACGTTTTATGTTTTGCCTTCTCTTACACATTGACACGTGAGCCAACTTTAAATATCTATATTTCTAGTTGTTACATGTGGTCAAAGAAATTTATGGGAATTGGGGTATGTCCCCATGTGCATAAGTAAGGGTTTTTTTCTGTCGTTTTCCTGTAAAACATAGCGCCGTACTGCCTAAGCTGCAACCGTACGAAGGAATCGCAAATTTGTAGAGTACAATTTGCGTCAACTTAAGGATGTACGAAAATTTGTCGTCTTGTGTTCTTCGACCCACTTCCACGACAAAAAACGTCATCTTCAACCTTACGTTTAAAACACATGCGCGATGTGTTTTAAAACTAGGTATTTTCGAGAAACAAATAGGAACATATATCGCACGTGCCTTAATTTTCGAAAAAAATCATACGATTTCCAAGGACAAAGAAAAGTACAGAATTCGCTATGTTTTGTCTGTTTGGGTTGGATACGACAAAGAAAAGTACACAATTTGTTTGGTTTTGTCCGTTTTCGTCCAGTACGGATTTTTTTTTTGCAGGGGTTTGAAATTCCGATGCCATTTCACGTCGACCGGACAGGCGACGCGAAGGCAAATCGCATCTTCTTCAACCGTGAAACTGCACAGGCTGGAAGGCGGTACGTCTACAATATCACGGTAAGACATGCGACGTCACAAAGCAGTTCCAAAAAATAACGTGCGACCACAGATTGTAGACGCTGACAACTATCACAAGTATTGTCGACGTATACAATCATCACAAGCGTAAGTTACGATTTCGTCGTTACACACATAGGGACACTTTGAAAACCGGGTCTGGCGGATCCGCGCTAAAATACAAAGTAAGCTCGCTAAGTTACAAGTACATGGGGACATACCCTAACTTGGTACGTAAAAAAGTGACTTACGTAGACGTTGTTACTTTGTTTTCTAGCGAAGATTCTCCGTACATCTTTCAGAGCATTTGGATGTAAACGCAAATAACTTGTTACGTAAAAAAGTGACTTACGTATACGTGTACGAAACAATGTGACAGATGAAGTGGAACACAAATTGAGGCGAAACTTCCACTCGCCTTCAATTTGAGGCGTCTCTCCGCACGCTGTGCATTTTTTGTGACTTCGTAATGTCCGTACGCCACACTGTCAACGGGTCGAAACCCTAAAATACCTTTCACTGTCGCACGTAAATGCGGTTTCGGTTTTCGTTTTCCCATTTGGCGACAAGTGCCCAATGATTTTCCTACGCCGTATGTGTGAAGACACGTGTCTTTGATAGCTTGTTCTCACCGGAGCATTTGTAAATTTTGCCCATTCCGATGATTTTTTCAGAACTCATCCGAAAACGGGTCTTGTTCACACAAAAAAATTGGCGTTGTCATGTCTCATCGTGTCGGTTGCCGGCGCACACGATATCATGCCCGCACGCACGATATTCGGCGTGCGCGCACGATATAATGCACGCACTCGCGGTATTCTTGATGCACGCGCGATATTTCACACGCACGCGCGGTATTTTGTACGCACGCGCGGTATTCTGCATGCACGCACGCTTTCATGTTGTTTTGTTCGCACATGCGATTTCACGTCGATTCATTTATTTGCATGTTTGGTTGCATATTACTAATTTCGTGCGACACCTTTCATTTCGTGCGTAGGTACACGATTTTCGAAGTATGGTCGTGAAATATCGTTTGGGCGACGCAGCGCGATTTTTGGAATGTTTTATGCGGTATGTTTCGTTTCGTGCGTATGCACGCGATTTCGGGAGTATCGACACGAAGTATCGTTTGGCGACGAATCGCGCTCTCCGAGAGTATCGGTGACGCTTCGATACCTTATATTTATTTAAGTCGCGAACCCATGTAGGTTCGCGCATACATGTAGTTAGGGAGGGTTTTTACCCTCGGACAATGGATTTTGTCAGGCGTACGGCAGATGATGTTGGCCGCCTATTGGCCAACATCTTAAGTAGTTTCATGCATGTAAAGTAGGCTAGACGTAGGCTAGTTTTGCTTAGGCCTAGCGTAACTCCTACTTAGGCTAATTCTCATATATAGAGAATTTTAGCTTTTGGACAAGAATTTTCTCTTAGCGGTTGAGCTTCTCAATTGCTCTCTCTCACCGATTGCTCACGTTTTTCTCTCTTATTGCTAGCTAGCTGTAGAGGCTACATAGACTAAGACTATTCCTTGTTGTATTTCTGCCCACGCTCTTTAATCCACACGGCTCAAAGCCAAGTCCGGAAGGTTTCCCTCCAACTTCTGTTATTTTCGGGAAGTATTCGAGTGAAGTTCGTGTGGAGAGGCATCCATATCCGGCTGTGCCTTCTACGGGCTGCGGAACGGTTTGGAGTGTTTGTGTTTGTTTTGCTTGCATTTCGGTTGGGAGTGGGGAAGTGGATTTTGACCGAATTTTAGGGTTTTTCCTTGTTTTGGTTGGAATTATTTATTTGCTTTGCTGCCTCTTCGAGATAACTCTTGTAAAGAATACGATAAAGATTCGAGAGCCTAGTGGCTACCTCGTGGCTTAGTATTAATTATTGGTTCCACTTCACTCTTGGGGAGTATTCTTCCCCTTTTCTCTTTGGGTAATTTTCACCTTTATACCTTCTCATGGTGTATTTATTTTTTGTCTTTTTATATTTATGTTTGTTTGTATATATGTTTGTGAGCATGACTTTGCCGGTTGTGATGCATGTTCGCTTGCTTGCCTCTCATGCACGACATGGTCGCACGAAACGAAACTTCTCGAAGTACGGCACCACAACTTAAATGAAACAAAATAAATCAAATCAAATCTAATCGTGTACGTGTGAAAAGTGCACGCACGAAATACTCCATCAAACTATATGAAACATAACCATATCCGCGAAGTGCCGCGCAACCAAAACTTAACCACACTAACTACGAACTAACATTACGTAAACATAGATTCATTAATTGTAAATCGTAATATATAGAATTTGTGACGGTTGAAGAGGACTACGAAGCTTTTGATAATTGGTGATGCCTACAAACACATGGGCTATTCTAAACGCCTATTTTTTTGTGACATTGTAGATGCCTAAGATTAAACGGTTTTGTGACGTCATGCTCATTTGTCATAGCGTCGACGTTACTAATTCTAAAGGGTTTCTTTATAGCTTTCCAATTTTGTAATTTTGAGAGGTCTACAACCGTCACATTCCAAAGTTATGATTTCATTTTCGTACATTGGGACGCTCTTTAAGTAGTACCGAAAATATTCACTAAAGTCAAAAATAATTCTTCAAAGTATCGATTACATTGGAGCACCCCATTACATGAAGTTTTTTGATGAGCTACTATAGATTTGCGTGCCCTTCGGTCGAAAAGATTAAAACGCCAAAATGGAGTAAATTCAAAGTATCAAGATGACGTTCTTTGTATTGTGGTAAAAGCAATATTTCATACGTTAAAAGATTTTATGGTTGAGGATTCAACTTTGTTGTAAAACGATAAATAAAAACCCGATACTTTAATAACACAAATTCAACGCCCTTGAATTTTAATATTTGAATCTAAAATAGAATTAATAATTATATTTTTTCCTTTACTCTAATATAGTTACTGTTTAATTAGGGTCAACAACTCTAATTTGGACTGTTTTTTAATATTGTAGTGTACGTATTGTGTTAGTTCGTACTATAAATAATCATACAAAAGTACAGAAAAAGTGTCAGTTAAAGGCATCAACACGAGAAAGTGAGTGCGTCGACATGAGAAAGCACTCAGATTTATTTTTTAGTAAGAAAGACGGGGGAAAATCGTGCGAACCTATTCTCACATGTTTAAAGGTCGTCCATGTGAACACAAACTATATTGGCTACAATATGGGAATGGATATCCAAATTAGTGTTAGATGCATACATTAGCGTTAAGTTTGGCGTTAGGCCCTCGAACCCAAATATAGTTCGAATAGTTTCTCGACAGTAAGAGCAATTAGCGCTGTGGTTTCGACGATCCCTCTTCTCTCCCGTGGCTTGGTGCCTCGGGCGATCGAGGCCTTCAGGAATGTATCTACGTCAAAGTAAATGCCACGTAAATACATCGGCACATACTCTTTTTTGTACGCGTCGCTCTTTTTCGACGGTTGGAAATTTTGTCAGGCGCTTGAGAAGGCACGTTCGGAGGCGGTTAAGGCGTCTGCACATTTGTTGTACGGTTGTGTTTCACGCGTGTACGTCGCACGATTCGCAATTTCTACTTTTTTCGTTTCGTTTCTTGTGCAACGCGCGTCTACGCGCTTTCTGTGTGCCGTCTTCGCGCATTTTCTGTTCCAGTCATGTCCAACGAGGCTTAGCTTGCTGCCTACTTTTGGGTTAGGTAGTCGTACATTGTTAAGTAGAGTCGTAGTTGTTTAAACAGCAGTAATGCAGTTACATTGTATCATTGGAGTTTAATGGTGTTTAGAGTTAAAGGGGGATTTATGTGGTGAGGGAAAACTTCCGACTACAACACACTTTTCTTCTGGCGATCTCTTGTGTTATTTGTCAATGCTTCTGCCAGTGCATATGCTGTGGTGATTCTTTTCTGAGCTGTTAAGTGGTGTCGATCCTATCATTTAGAATCGCGGAAGAGTAGTCATCAAGTGGAGAAATCAATTCACGTTTTCATTTACCCCGCCTACATTCTTGGAACTTGTATGTACAGAATATATAAGCATTTTCAGCCCACACCTTTTTTCTTTTTTTTTTACCTTGCTAAGTTTTTATTTTCAAAATCATCTGGATTTTTTTCTTCCTTTTCCTGGTTTTGCCTCCTTTTAAGAATTCACTCTTTTAATTATCCTTTGGCTCTTCTAGCGCCTTTTTTTCTTTAATTTCAGGGCGACCTGCGGCCTAGCCATGGGAGCACATAGTCGATTCCCAGTGCAGGTCGTCGATGGAGAAGGACGACGCAACCCAACTGCTGTAGGAAGGTTCTTCGAGACTACGACGATTTCTAATTGGGATCTCTCTTATGCCGTTGTCGCAGTCATGGGACCACAAAGCTCAGGTGAGGAGTCAAATCGTTAACTTTTTTTTTTTTTTGTCGTGTTACAATGCCATTTCAACACCATCGCTGTCTCGGTTTCTTCCTTATTTCTTCGCATTTTTTTTGCAATTTATTTTGCTTTTTCCAGGAAAGAGTACTCTTCTAAACCATCTTTTCGGCACGAATTTTGAGGAAATGAATGCAACTCGAGGAAGGTATTCACCAAAGCCTTCAGTAAACACAATGTTATCCTTCCTACTATCCCATCCCTTCTTTCCTTTGCGAACCAACAACAACCTTTGTTTCTCTTCGGCCGGTTAATCGGTTTTTCTGGTATCCACTCCGGTTAGCTTGTCCCCTGCAGTTTTTCTTCTGCATTTTACTTCATCATGCATGATGTTGTTGATTCATGTACTTTTTTATTTAAGAAAAAAAAAAAACAAATATGGTTTTCTTTTTTGTGTGTGTGTGTGTGTTTACCAAGTGACGTTGGGTTGTTTGGTCCTAACACTTAAGGGGAGTTAGGCATGGGTATGTTCATGTTTTCATTTGAAAAAGCAGGTTTTCTTGCGTTTCATGACTTTCTGGCTTTTCAAATGCCATAAATGTCTTTGCAGGAGCCAAACCACTCGGGGGATATGGCTGTCTCAGGCCGCTGACATTTCCCCCTGTACATTTGTTTTCGACCTCGAGGGGGCAGACAGTTACGAAAGAGGCGAGGTATATAATATGTTATGTTGCTTATCACAGGATTGGAGCTACTATTTACCACTTTGGCGGATTTTCTGATACTTTGCAAAACATGTAGTTGATCTAGCCGGAGTGTGGCACTCTGCTTATAGAAAAGTAAATGAAGATTATCTGACCAATAGGTTAGGGTGTCTGGATTGCTCGCCGTCGATTTGTTGAGGAATTTATACTGCTCACCATCATTAAGGTGGACAGTAGTAATTAGAGTGCACTGATACTTTGAAACCTGCACACCTTTCAGTGTGGTCTGACTTAAGTAGTAACAAGAATTTGTGTAGAATATTTAGGTTATTCTTTGCATACGGAACATTGCGATACTGGGCACTACTAAGATGCAAGGTCAGATGGTCAACAGGTAGACTTGGGTTCAATTGAGCTTCCTCATTTTTTTGGTATCAAGTTCACATTTGTGTTGCTTGCAGGAGGATACCGCCTTTGAGAAGAAAAGTTCTGTTTTCGCCTTGGAGGTAGCTGACGTTGTTCTTATAAACATGTACGGACTATCTTTTCCTACTTGCTATGTGCCCCATGTATGTTCCACAAAACGGGTGCTATGTTGTTTCTGGCGGGAAATTGTGACACTTGAAATGATTTAGTTTTATTAAATTGCCCAGGTCATTCAATATGATAGTGACTTCAGAAGGCATTCATCGATGTGTAAGTAGCTGGTGATATTTACTTTCATTCTTTAGAATCCAGGTGGTGTAATGACATAGGACGAGAACAAGCGGGTAGCTGGCCTCTTCTGAAGTTAGTGTTTCAGGTGAGATCGTAGAAGCCCCAGGCTCGAATGCCCTTTTTTTATGTTTATTGGGGGCCTAGTTCTGATGTGTTCAAGCAAATATCTCTGACTGCTGTGAGTCTTAATTTTCAGGCGATGATGATGTTGTTTTCCAAGGAAAAGACAACATTGTTGTTTGTGATCCGCGACAAGACCTCCGTGAGTACCCTTCACCATTTCTTTGATTCGCTATTGGCCCAGTGTATCGAAGCTTTACTTTCCCACGCTAGCGTCTTGTTTGGCCTCGTTGATGTTAGTTATCCCCAAGCGTTCTTTCTGCCTCAAATATCATTTCTGATAACAGTTGAGACATTAAATACGTGGTTTATGCAGACACCTATCGATAAACTAGAGGCTACTATCAATGCCGGTGTACAGAAGGTGAGAGCTCCAGAAAGCAAACTGGATCTGCCGCATATTTTCTTTTTGTCTTTCTTGTTTTGGCCTTTGGAGTCACAGCTCTTTGGTTGCATTTTTCCCGGGCTCACCTGAAATGTTGTCTATAATAGGTTATCTTTTATTCTTTCTTGTTTTGGCCTTTGGAGTCACAGCAGTTTAGTTGCATTTTTCCCGGGCTAACCTTGAAGCTTGTCTGTAACAGGTCTGGAAGGCCGTAGTGAAGCTCGACCACCATGGTAATAAAACTTTGAGAGACTTTTTCGATGTAGGTGTCTTCTATCCCTTTCTTCTCCTACATCTGACGTGTGCTTTCTGTTAGATTATATTGTGCTGTATCTGCTGATGCTTTGAGCCTTGGGCGGTGTATTTTACGACGGGTTTTGGGTGGTGTTGCTATTGCTAGTCCTCCTGACATTACGTGTGTAAAAAGTCTTCCGTTTGGTGTTTCACAGGTTAAAGTGATTGCTCTATCGCACTACGAGTACAGAAATGCCGAGTTTCGTGAGGATGTCAGAATCTTCCCTTTTAATGCTCTCCTTTTTTCTTGCACGTAGCAACGCTTCTGTGAAGATTTTTTATCGGTAATGAAGAATCAGGCTTTTTGGTTTGGAAGTAATTGTGGATGATTTGTTTCCGCCTCTGTACAGGTACAAACGCTCCGCCAACTATTTCAAGATTCTAGATCATCAGGAGGGATCTCTGGAAATCGAAGAAAGCTGGTGTTTGCAGGAGACTTTGCGGCCCACACACAAGAAATTTGGAGTATTATCGACGAAAAAGTTTTAGATCCACCAGCGCTGAAGGTAATTTTCCGTGTATTTAGAGCCTGCTTTTATAAATGAAAGAGTGTTTTTTGTCTAAGTATACTAAATGGACTATATCCTGGCTGTAGATTATGGTGGCCGAAGTAAAATGTAAGGAGCTTGCGGGAATAATACTGAAGGAACTTCGTCAGTCAAAGGTAAGGGTATATGCTCCTGGTAATCTCTCGGACATACTGTTACAGAGCTACTTTGTGATCTTGATGTGTACTTTTGTGTCTGGCTATTTTCTGTACTATGAGGCAAACAAACCGAAAATTTCGAGAAGGCAGCTTGCCGAAGCCTTGTGATGCCATGCAACTGCTTTTATGTTCTTGTCTAAGTTGATCAACAATGTTGAAGGGCTTCTAAAGTAGGTGGAGGTTGCAAACCCTGTGAGTTTGTCCATCGTAGCCCGAGCCACTTGAGAATCGCCTTTAAGAGAGGCGGGAAAGGGGAGAGGATGACCAGATCCGTTTGGGGGACCTAGGATCCGTGAAGTGTCTTTGGGAGCTTGTCATGAAATCGGTGTGACCGATTTGGGGAGACAACGGTAACGGTTGGGGGAGTGTCCGTTTTCACAGACTTGACGTGTAGTGTCCCCTTTAACCCCGCCAGAACTCAGCAAAGGGTGCACGGAAGCGAGGGCTCACACTTCTAGCGTTCGAAGGAGAATCTACGACCGTTAGGAAGTATGAAATATTAACAGTGTAGGGCAAATTAATATTTGCTCGGCCAACTGTTGGCGATTCCGTATCTCCACTTCTAGCAGTCAATTTTTGCCGACAGTCCCTGCCTGTTGATACTGCATCAGTTTGTGGTAACCAGACGTAGCGGATTTTGGAAAAACCGCTAAAACTCATGCAGGGATGTCCGTGTTGGCCCTTAGCAAATATTTATTGCTAGATTTTTGCAATAACTTGTTACTCAAAATATTTGTATGGCCATTTTTTGGTTGCACACCCTATCATTCTTGGAATATCCTTTGACGCTGTTGCCAAATCATCATTCACGAAAAGAATGACCTTAAAGTTGAAATTGAAATTCACTTGAAATTGACACGGTGTGTCGGCTAGTTCTGGTGAAAGGTTTTTTTTTCGGTTGTGACATTGAATTCATATTGTTGTACTTTTCTTATGTCCGGAGATGCATCTTGACAATAATGGTATTTGGTGTTGGTTTTACATTCTTTGTGTCGCAGGAATTTCTTGCACTTACCTCTGATGCAAATGTGGGCATTGTCACTGAATTTGGAAGTCAAGCTGACAACCTCGTAAACAACTTCATTTCTAGGTATTATTCAAACCAGGCAATCGTATCACAATAATGATTCAGCAATCGTTTCGTGGAAATACCGAGTGCATGGGTTTTAATGTTGACTTATTTCAAAATAACAATGTCAGGTGTCCACTCTTCAAGTTATATATAGACTCATGATTCTTTTTTTCAATGAGGCACTCCGTCCTGAAGATTTTGTCGATTCATGTCTTGCGAATGTTTCGTTCTGTTGCGATTATTATTCCTTTGCTTCCGAATCCTCCTGATTCGTCCTTGAATTGCAGATATCGCAACGAAGCAGCTATGTTTGATGAGGCTATTCAGAACAAGGAAAGCGAGAGGCTACAGTCTAGACTTGGCGAGGTATTTTTTTTTTTTTTTGCTTTTTTTTCTTTCTCATTCATCATTTTTCTTCTTGTGCTTCATTGTATGTTGATGTGCTATTCACTGTTGTTCTTTATCTACTTGACAAAAAGATATTTAATTGGTCAAGTTTCAATCGTCCAATTGGATCGCTAGAGAACTTACTCATAAAGTCGTTGATGGGCGCTTTTAGTTGTTCACAGGAACTGCATGGGGCGTATCTGAAAACCTTAAACCATCACAAAGCCGCAGCTTTGAAAATGTTTGTTAACAGTGTCCAATACATATTGGAAAAGGACCCTATGCAAATGGTCTTTTGTTTAACGACGAAGCAGATGATGTCTATCTTTGAGAAAAATGTGGAGCAAGTCATGTCTCTGTTTGACAACGGTGCAGCAGGTACTGTCATTCAACATTGTTCCAACAATGTGCTTTTTACCATTTATTTTCATATAAGGGCCTTTAGAACGACGCACCTTTGACTTGAAATGATCTGGGTTTATCGGGGACACTAGTTCACATAGCCAATTTCCTATTGAAGCAGTCTCCAGCTTGCTAGTTGACACGAGGGTTTCATGATTTCCAGATGCCAAAGTGTCCGTGATGGCATGGGATGATGATGTCGCGATCCGAGAGAAGCTCAAAACGGAGATTGATGGGGAGATGGAGCGCAGCCAACCGGAAGTGATATTCACTTGTCGTGGTACACAGTTGAAAGTTGCTGGTGCAGGTGTTGGTACGGCTGCGTTAGCCGCTGCAACTTTGGCCGCGGAAGTCGCCAGACGCCTCCATTGAGGTGAAAGCGGGAGAGGAGGTTGAAGGACTGCGGAGGTTTCTGTTTTATGCGGCCGGTCATCTTGATTCGACTCGACTTTATCCTATGAGGAGACGGTCCTTATATGATGTGGTTTCTAGTAGTTGTTAATATTTTTTAGGTACTCTTATTTTGTAGCTTTCTTTGGAGTGATTAGATTGCGCTTCAATTTACTCCCGTTTCTATTTGTTAAGTGATCTTCGAAAGGGAACATTTTCTCAAAAAAGAAGAAAACATTCTACTACTGCTTATGGTGTTTTAAGACATTATAAAGCTTTGTGTTTAAAAAGATTAAAACAAATAAATATATAATCATACTCTTCTTTTCCTTTTTTCTTTCTTTCTCTCTCATGCCCTGGTAGTCCCCTTCCACCTCCTGCCCCTCACGGTAGGATTCAAGATTGAAAAAAAAAAAAAAGATCATAAATGAAGATGCAGCAAAGAACTAAGAATGAAAATGGAAAAGGAGTTGTAAAAAGAAAAAGCTGAAATGTTTGTCTTAAATAATTTCACGGCCTGAAATTAATTACAAAGAAAAATATATAATCCGAAGACAAGCTTCCTTATGCACTAGTCCTAGTTTCAACAGTAACAAATGTATTTTAACTTTTAAGAGTTCGTCCTGGTTGGACTAATGAACTAGCGTGGCATGGTAGTGATCTGTGGTGGGCTGCCATTGGGTGAAGCGTACACAAAGCTGAAATTCCAGACCGGCCATTCGCGTCAATCGAAGATGACTTCCACAACCACGCACAAGCGGATCCCACTACAAGCATACACAGGAGTCTCTCACAGAAATCCCCAACGGTAGAGGTGTCGAAAGAGGATATGCACAGACAATGAGTAGTCCACACTTGGGAGAGTGTATGAGTCATTAAAGCTTTGTGGTCTCACCACACATAGCCAAGTTTCATAATCTAGTTTTTGGCGGATTTTACCATTGGCCACTCTGTTTAAGGCCCAAGGTCCATGGGGCCAAAGTGATTTTTGTAAAACTGGGTCGCACGCATTCGCACGAGAACCATCTTGCCACGACCTGAAAACAGAAAATTGCATATCCGAAAATGCAATGGCAAGACTAAATTCAACCGGCAATACAATATAAATGGCGCCTGAGAGAGAGACACGCCGGATCTCATGTCGATTCTAACGCCATTCAATATCACATTTGATGACATGATACTATATAATTTCTACGTATTATTTCATAGTGTTGAAATTGTGTCAAGAAAGTGGATATTGAACTTATTTGAGAAAATAGATTACGAGGAAACGTTTGAAGGCAAAGAATGTTGCAAAGGAGGAGACAAAAAAGGGATGGAAGGTATTACGAACATTGTGAAAAGGCGTCTCAGTTTTGCTGAGCGCCGTAAAATTCATTATTTAGTTAGCGTGTGGTTTTGTTTGGCGTTGTGTGTTAGTTTAATTATAGTTTGGTTTGGTTTGGATTTGCGTGCGTAGTACTTTAGATTTGTACGCAGGTACTGTAGTTTGATTGGTTCGTGCGCGTCCTTTTGTACGACGTGCGATTATGTAGTACTTGTTTGTTTCGTGTGAGTAGTATAAGGACTTAGTCGATTTTGTGAGAAACTATATTTGAAAGAGGGGAAAAACTTCCGATAAAATACATTTGTCTTTTGATGAAGTACTCTCTTTTTGTTATCTTTGCTTCCGCATTTTACGCTGTCTTTCCTTCTGTCATACTGTGTATATATCCTTACAAGTGGAATCCGAGCTTGTGTGCTCCATTAAGAGTTTTCAAGGTGGCAAGTCTTGCCGCCATGGGGGGAAAGAAGAAAAAGTCAACCTCTACACCTTCTCCTATTGTGGCTCCAAATCCAAGTCCACCGCATCTGCCGGATCTGTACAATTCATCTCCAGATCAGAGTGTTAAATACTTCGGCGTAAGAGTGGCTACTTTTGACGTGGCTTCTCCCTCCAACCCACTTCCACAAGGAGAGGAAGAGAACAAGGAAGGGGTGGTGTTAAGCGAAGATCACCTCAATAAATTATTTGATGGCTTCCTAACACTCGTAGATCAACAAATCTTGGATGCTAATCGAAAGAGGAAGTTGAAGGTGGAGGAGGATCCGATCTTAGATTTTTTGGAGGTGGCTTCGGATGGAGGGGTCTTGAATGACGATGCTTTGAAGGAGGTACTCCGAAAGGGGAAATTTGTGATTGAGAACGACTCGGTTCTTGACTACGAATTCGATGATGAGTTACCGATCCCTTTGATGCCGGGGAAGATCGTCCTCTTGAATGGATCTAACTATCAAATTTGGAAGAAATACATCAAAGCCCAACTTATTCTTCGTCATCTTCGGAAGATCGTGAACGGAGAGGAAAAATGCCGATCGATGATTTGAAGGCCGCCGCCTTTGGAAGAAAAAAAAATCTTGCCGCTATCACCAGTCTCATGCAATCATGCACCGCTTCGGTGCACAATCACATCTTTACTCGAAATACAACGCACGAATATCGGAAGGCTCTCGAAGACCAATTTCAAAAGGGCCTTCAAAACAAAGAGCAATATGCTTACACGGATTATATTCAGTTTAAAATAAAATTCAATGAATCGATCGGTGATGCAATCAAGCGATATAACATCATCGTGGAGAAACTCTCAAATAATGCCCCGATTATTATCGAGGAGGATAAGGTGATCAGACTCGTCGATGCATTATCTGATTACATCACCTATCTTAAGGAAATTCTTTGGGCACAAACAAATACGAGCTATGAATTTACCGTGAATTACCCCAAGACAACCGAAAGAAATCGCGGAGGTCCTCCTATGGCCTCGGCCTATGGACCTCTTAACGCGTCCTCTCAAGAACATGCGGATCTAAATTTTCTCCGTGGGGGGAGTGGGGGAAGGGGCAGAGGAGGTGGATCAAGAGGAAAGGGGAGGAGCACCGAAAAGAGGGGAGGCTTTCTCGGCCAACCTCCTTTCTAAGACCAGTCTGCAGTTACATGTTTTAAATGTAACAAGTCAAGCCATATGCCCTCCTCATGCCCGGACAAGGAGAAGCAATGTCACTATTGCGGGAAATGGGGACATATTAGTCCCCAATGCTACGTGAAATCGAATGGAGGCGGTAGCCGCGGCAGAGGCGGAGACAGATTTAGTGGACGTGGCAGTGGCCCCTTTGGTGGAGGGGAACGAGGAGGACGTGGCGGCCGATATGGCAGCCAAGGCCACTTTAATGGTGAAGGACAAGATAGTGAAGGGGACGACGACGAGCCAACCACCTTTTTTGTTGATCTACGAACACCGGTGCAGGTGGAGCAGCAACAGTAGTAGTAGAAGTAGACATGATTCACTCACAGAAGCTTATCAAGAATCTTATCAAACAGCTGCTTCTTACAGCTTACCAAACCTGATAAAAAGATTCAACCTTCTACAAACTATACCACAGTATAGAATACTACAAAGACTGACAACTCCTAAAGTTTTAGTACAATTGATCCAACATACACTAAGATCAGCAACTCAGAAGTTTCCCAAAAACATTCTGCACATTACTCAGTGGATGTCTGGATACAAAAAGATTATAAGTCCTAATTCTTATACTCTTAATGAGTATCTACTTTTAGTTGTCCTATTACATAATGCTGTACCGTCGATACAGGTGATCCTAAGAGATATGTCCAAAACACAAAACAACCACTGAGATCTAATTACTCCTAATCACGCTAAAACTAATTTACCACTATACAATCAATATTACTGAGAATTTGTACTAAGTGATTGTACAAATACTCGCCGCAGGCTAGTTAAGTTTGTTCGGATATATCCACTCAGTTGTTGTAAAAATATTTGCCAGTAACTCATCTGTGGATCTTGTCCGTTGACTCGATTATGTTCAACCGTAGCAGCGCAGTCCAATTCTAAATCACATTCGAATATCTGCAGCTTCGTAGCAGCTGCGTTGTCCCGTACCAAAAATAGTCGTAGCTGCGTTTGTCTTGTTGCGTAGCAATTGTGTTGTCTTGTACAAATATATATGTAGTTGCATTGTCCCATTCCGTCGCAGAGTGCGTTCGTTTGTACGGACCATATCAAAAATAACCGCAGCTGCGCTTGTTCCATCTGCGTCGCAGCTGCGCTGTTCCAATGCTGGTGTCAGTACCATAAAAACTTTCACTGTGCTTCAAGTGACGACACGTGTCCCTATAGATTTGCTGAGACTTAAGCTTTCAAAAACCAACACTCCTCTAAATCTTTAGACTCATTATGCTAGCGCAACTATGATGTCGAACTAGTGCAGCATCGCAGCATAGCAACGTAGTAATTTTAGCAAGTCACCTAGTCCCACTACATCCCCGTTGTCGGACTAGCGCAGCATGGCAGTATAGCAGTGCAGCAACTCAACTATTCACTTAATCCCACTACATCCCTATAATACTTCAACTTAGTAGCAGGAAGAGCTTTAGTGAGCATATTTGCAATCATTTTAGCATCTTGCAAATAACATAATTTAATCACTCTACAAACCACTTTTCTCTTACAAAATGTAACCTTACATTCATGTGCTTGCTTTTCAAGTGGTGACTCGGGTTAGAAGCAATGGCAATGGCAGCCTGGTTATCACACCAAATCACCTGTGGACCAACATGCATGTATCCTAGTTCTTGCAACATGGATTTCACCCATAAGAGTTCTTTGAGGGCTGAGCTCGCTGCCATATATTATGACTCCATCGTCGATTGAGCCGTGACCTTGTGAAGTTTAGTGCTCCAACAGTAACTCCCATTCCTAATTTGCATAATAAACCTTGTGGTGGATTTCGGCTTGGCATGTCGCCATAGCTCGCATCACTCCATGTTTGCAGCTTCACTTCTCCTCGCCCTAGTGTGAGTTTGAGGTCTTTGGTTCCTGCCAAGTATCTTAAAACACTTTTTGCTGCATCACGGTCAGATTGCTTCGGATTCTATAGACTTCTGCTCAGTACCCCAACTGCTGCAGCGATATCCGGACGGGTACAGTTCATGAAATATATTAGGCTTCCCACTATCAGTCTGTAAGGTATCATGGCCATATGATCATCCTCCGTTGACTCAAAAGTTTCTCTAACAGTAACACCCGGTTCTGTTTCTTCCCCTTCTAACTTATGCCGAAACTCCATTGGTGTTACACATCCTTTTGCCCCACGCATTCCATATTCATCTAACATGTTCCCAATAGCCTCCATTTGAGTCAGTTTTATTAATCTGTTTTTCCTGTCCCTCTCTACCTCGATGCCCAAAATATATTTTGCCTCACCGAGGTCTTTCATTACGAACCGTGAGTTTAAAACAATTTTAATTTTGTTAATTTCTGCCATTTATTTGCTAACTAATAGTAGATCATCTACATACACTGCTATGTACACTATTCTATTCTCACCTTTTAAAACATAGATAGAGTGATCAGAGCTTATCTTTTTAAATCTTAGGCTAATTAAGAATTCATCAAGTTTTAAATTCCTTTGCCTAGGGGCCTGTTTTATGCCGTACAAAGATTTTAGTAGTTTGCATACCAAGCGCTATTTTCCAAGTTTTGCATACATTTTAGGCTGCTGCATGTAAATAGTCTCCTCTAGTTCTCCATGCAAAAAGGCCATCTTTACATCCATCTGATGTATTTCCATATCCTCTATAGTAGCTAGAGATAAAAAAATCCTAACGGTCGGAAATCTTACAACCGGAGAGAAAGTTTCTTCAAAATCAATTCCTTCTTTTTGATTATATCCCTTTGCCACAAGTCTAGCCTTATATCGTTCAATGGTATTATTTGGATTTAACTTCACCTTAAATACCCATTTGCTGCTGATCGCTTTTCGATCCGAAGGAAGGTCCACAAGCTCCCATGTCTGAGCCTCCATGATCGACTTCATTTCATCGTTTGCCGCCTCAATCCATTGATTTCGCTCTGGTGATGAGAAGGCTTCTCGGATGGTCAAAGGCTCCTTTGAGGCTGCCGAGTAGACAAAGTGAGAACTTGATTGCAGGCGGCTACTGGATCTTCTTCACCCTAGAAATTCTGAGGCTGAAATTGTCGGATCCCTTGCGCTGCGCTTGTTGCGCTGGTTGTGATCTGTATGTAGTGGCTGTTGTTGGTCCGCTTGGACATGAACTTGTTGGGGAACCCAATTAAGTTCGGACTGTTGTGTTACCACCGATGGGTTTTGCACCTGTGGGATAATATTATAGATGCTATCTAAAATGACATATTCCTGTACTTTTTGCTGCTTTTGCTGCTCTGTCATTTTAAATAAGTCTATCGTGTCTAGTTCATCTTTGACAACAATATTCCTTGCTACTATAATTTTCTGCCTCTCAAACATAAAGACTTTATAACGTTTAGAGTGATCATCATATCCTAACATAATGCCCGGTAATCCTTTAGGTTCCATTTTCTATTTATCATTAGGCATATCCCAAATAAAGCATTTACTTCCAAAGACTTTGAAGTGACTAACATCTGGTTTTCTACCTGTCCAGATCTCGTAATGAGTGGTTTCTACCGATCTTGAACCTATCCTATTTTTGATATTAACTGCACAATTTAATGCTTCAGCCCAGAATTTGGGATCTACGTCCTTATCCGCAAGCATGGACATAGAGCTTTCCGTAATAGTTCTATTTAGTCTTTATGAGACACCAATTTCTTCTAGAGAATATGGAACAGTTAGT
>JBBHKE010000579.1:255967-275967 GCA_037447655.1 Zygnema cylindricum | reverse complement strand
CTGTTAAAAAAAACCTTCGTCAACAATTTTCAAACCTAGATGATAAAAAAAAAACATAAAAAACAACTGGAACAAGAATTCTCAAACTTAGATGATGAAGAAAAACCGTTAACAAAACTCTCTTAACATCTAAACAATGTCTCCCAATCAGTACACCGAAAGGCGAAATTTGGTTTCATAAAATCGATTATCATAGTGCGATGATTCAAAGATAGCCAAATTTTTAACTCCACAACCCATCTGAAAACCGTAAACTCAAAAACCGTAAACTCGAAAAACCATAACCTCAAATTTTCTAAACTCAAAATAAACTCAAAAATCCGTAGACTTAAAATCGTAAACTCAAAAAACTCCATAAACTCAAAAAACCCATAAAACCAAAACCTCAAAAGAACCCAAAAACCCATAAAAAACCGTATTCTCACCTGTACTCCGAGGAGCTCACAAGCTCCATGGAAATACGATGTAACCTCGATACGAGAAACAACTCCACTAGTGACCGAAATAGTGTCTCCTCCAATGGGATAACCGGCGACTGTGACTCCGTCTTGGAGACGAGGGAGAGGTCCTAACTCTAAAGGCTCGACTCCCTCCCAAAAGGAATCGTCCTCCACTGTCAGCATCGCTGCAAGCTCCCTATACCGCCAAACCTCAGAACCGTTGGAAATAAACAAAAAAGAAAACAGAAACAGAAAAGGAAACAACAAACAGAGAAGGAACAACGAACAGAAAAGGAAACAACGAACAGAAAAGGAAACAAGAAACAAAAAAGAAGACAAGAAACAGAAAAAGAAACAACAGAGAAAAGAGAAAAAAAAACAGAAGAAAACAACAACAAACAAAAGAAAACAACGACAAACGGAACAAAAACAACAACGCACGACAAACAAAAAAGAAAACGACAAACAAAAAAAAAAAACAAACAAAAAAAAACGACAAACTAAAACCGAAAACAACAAACGAAAAACAAAACCAGCCAACAAAAAAAACTACAACACAAACAAACAAAAAAACGCAAGAAACGAAAAATGACAGATGAAACGAACAACCGTTGAAAACAACGGAAAGTAACAACACATGTCTAGTAATAGCACATGGGAACGAACGAGGAAATTGTACATGTAAATAAATAAATAATTAGACATTGTAAATGAATAAATAATTGTCCATGTAAATAAAGAAATAATTGCACATGGGAATAAATGAATAATGGCACATGGACAATGATTGCATTCATTGGGGGAGAGGGACAGGGAGAGGGAGAGGGAGAGGGCAAGGAAGAGGAAGGAGAGAGGACGAGGGAAAGCGAGATTGAGAAGGAGAGGGAGAGGAAGTGCGAGAGTGAGAGCGAGAAGAAGAGCGAGAGCGAGAAGAAGAGCGAGAGCGAGATGAAGGAGAGGAAGAGCGAGAAAGGTGTACACCGTCCGATATCCCTACAGTATCCAGACTAAATTTGACCAAGAAAAAATTGATTTAAGTCTATAAAAATTGACTTTTCTTAACAAAATACTCAAAGTACAATAGGTATTTGCCTTACCAATGTCGCATTCTGTCCCGATGGCGAGAACTGTCGCGAGAAATTTAATATCGGAACCTCTTTTTTTTACTTTTACCATAGTATAATGTTCTACTGAGTGAGCATTTGTAAGCAATCTTCTTCCTGTAATTATAAAACCACTGCTATTGGAACTGCAATAAGAAAAAAAAATATAAAAGAAGAAAAAGAGATTAAACGTCGATTCAAATAAAGTTTCAGATAAAGTTTGAGGAAAGCTTTCAGAAAGGGAAGTATTTGAGACCAAATCAATCGTGAAAAGAAAAAGAATTTGCTGCCACAGTAATGAGAAATCAGGCTCCGTATGTACAGAAAAAACTTAATCGCAATAAAGAAAAAAAAAAAAAAGTGTTTGAAAAAAAAGGAAGCCCAAAAAAAAACGGAAAATGTCTTAAAAACTAAAAGCCACCTATTTTGGTGTTTTCAATCCCACGGAACCAAAAATTACGCTCCATGTGAACACACAAAACTTTATCGCGACAAGAAAAAAAAAAAAAAAAAAAAAAAAAAAAAAAAAAAAAAAAAAAAAAAAAAAAAAAAAAAAAAAAAAAAAAAAAAAAAAAAAAAAAACAAAAAAAAAAAAAAAAAAAAAAGAAAGGGAAAAAAAAAAAAAAAAAAAAAAAACACACCTAGTTTGGCGTTTTCGTTGCCACGGTAAAGAAAAATTGGGTTCCGTATGAACACAAAAAACTTTTACCACCGCATCCATGAGAGAACCCGGTCTTTCTTCTTCTTCTAAAACCTCGTCAACGGTTAACGGAGAAACATTAACATCCATAGAACCAAACAACGGCCCTCCGTTAAAATTAACCGGACTTTTTGCTCTCGGAGGTCTCCCTCTCCTCTTTCCTTGCAACTCCTCCAGAGAGTTTACCGCCTCTATAACCATATTATCGGTTTTATTATCGGTTTTATTATCCGTTTTATTATCCGTTTTAACAGTTGATAAACCTCTCCCGATAATTGTCGGTCCCTTACCTTCCGGTCCCTTTCCTTCCGGTCCCTTACCTTTCCCAGACCCAGTCCATCTCCCACCTGTCTTCCCTCTCTTTGCCGGTCTCCCTCTCCTTTTTGGCACCCCACCCGATCTCCTCGCCCCCCCCCTTGCCTCCGTCTCTTCTCCCTCTTTTGCGTCTTCATTATGAGGATCTTCTTCCCCACCATCATCCGATCTCTCTCTCTCCTCTCTCTTCCCATCAAGACCACTACTTCCTTTCCCTCCCTCTCTCCCCCCCTCTCTCCCTCCCTCTCTCCCTCCCTCTCTCTCTCTCCTCATATCCTCGGCCACGCCAGCTGTCGCTCCCTCGGCCGCATCCTCCGCCAGAGCCGCCAAAACCGTATCCACTCCCTCTACCCCTTCCTCCTCATATTCGTTTCCCTCCTCCTCCACTATCCCTCTCCCTCCCTTCTCTCCTTTATCTCTCTTCCCTCCCTTCTCTCCATTCTCTAACTTCTCTCTCTTCCCTCCCTTTCCTCCCTTCTCGCCCTTCTCTCCCTTCTCTCCTTTATCTCCCCCGATACCTCGACTCATACTTGACCTTTTCCGACTAATAATTTGACCCAACCCGACTCCGGTTTCTCCTCTTACCCCTCGAAAACCTGGTCCATGGCTCTCTCCGTCTCCCTCTCCCTCTCCCTCTTCATCTCCTTCTTCCTCGTTACCGTTCTCTCCCTCTCCAATTTCATCGTCTTCATATCCACCCACTCCCTCGTCTTCTTCCCTCTTCCTTTTATTCACATCTTGCATTCCATTACTTACACTCCTTCTCTCTCCTGTTTCCTCTCCTCCTCCTCCTCCTCCTCCTCCTCCTCCTCTTCCTGCTCCGACTCCTCCCTTCCCTCCTCTTCCTCTCCCTCCCCTCCCTCCTTCCTCTCGCTCCTCCTCCCCTCCCGACTCAGAATGGGCACCAATTTCCGACGGAGGTTCATCTTTTGCCGTTTTATTTAACGGAACTCCCTCCATAGAAACCTCCACTGGGTCTCCCATAGGTGACCCAGGTTGACTCCATGTTCTCCCTCTGCTTCCTCCTCCCCCTCCTGCCCCAGGAGACCTCGACTTACCACTTCCACTCCTAAACCCTAAAGCCAATCTGTTCCCTCCTCCTCCTCCCTTTTGTACAGAAGTACGAGGTTGTACGACTCGGGGGAGAAAACCTTGTTTTATTCTCACACCCTCTCCTTTTCCTACGGGAGACAGAGCTCCGGAAGTAGTGGTAGTAGTGGTAAGAATAGTCGTCGGAGAAGAGGTGAAATTAGAGGTAAGATTAGAGGTAGGAATAGTGGTGGTAGAGATAGGATTAGTGGTATTAGTATTAGTATTAGTATTGGTAGGATTAGAGGTAGGAGTAGAGTTAGGAGGAAGAGGAGGAGGAGGAGGATGATTCAAATGTGAAACAGATGACCTCATGGCTTTTGTTTGAGGAAGAGTTGGGAGGAGAGATGAAGGGGGGGGAGGAGGTAAGGAAGGAGCTGTGTCGGTGCCAGCTGGCGCTTCTTCACTGGATGTGTCACTTTCGAATTTTGTCTTTTTTGGTCTCCCTCGCCTCTTTGGCTGGTCGGCGGCATCAGCCATAGAGAATATGCCACGTGGCAAATGCTGGGAGATGCTGACGCATGGTTCCTGCCACGTGGCAGAATGATGAGTCACAAGAAAAGGCAACAGTGGTGTTCCTGCCACGTGGCAGAATGATGCGTCGCAAGAAAAGGCAAAAAAAAGGCAAAGAAAGCCAGTGACATTCCTGCCACGTGGCAGAATGATGCGTCGCAAGAAAAGGCAAAAAAAAAGCCAAAGAAAGCCAGTGATATTCCTGCCACGTGGCAGCATGATGAGTCACAAGGAAGGAAAGGCATGGGAAAAGACAAAAGTATAATTTCTGCTGTGAAGGGAAATAATAACAAATCCAGTGTAGTATAATCTCTGCTGTTAAAGAACATGATAGGGCTAGTATAAAATATTTTTTGCTGGAAAGGAAAACTATAATAAAGCCAGTATAGTATAACTTTTGTCAAGGAAAATAATAATAGATCCAGACTAGTATGACATCTGCTGTTAGAAAAATAATAAAGCCAGTATAGTATAGTTTTTGCTGTCAAGGTAATTAATAATAAAGCCAGTATCGTATAAACAATAATAAAGCCAGTATAGTACAAACAATAATAAAGCCAGTATCGTATAAACAATAATAAAGCCAGTATAGAATAAACAATAATAAAGCCAGTATAGTATAAACAATAATAAAGCCAGTATAGAATAAACAATAATAAAGCCAGTATAGTATAAACAATAATCAAGCCAGTATAGTATTAACAATAATAACGCTAGCCGGTTTAGAATAAACAATAATAACGCGAGTATAATATTAAAGCTAGTATAGCATAAACAATAATAAAGCTAGCATAGTATAAACAATAATGACGCCAGCTTAGAGAAAACAATAATAACCCCAGTATAGTATAAACAATAATAAACGCAGTTCAGCATAGGTTTTGCTGTGAAAGAGACCAATAATAAGGGCAGTAATGGCAACCATACAGCCAACATTGCAAGTTTTGAGGAGATGAGAGCAGCAGTACACTGCCCATCGTTATTGGCATTAAGGATATATTAGTGCTATTGAGAAATTAGAATACATAACACTAATTTAGTGCAAGGGGACATGACAGTTTGCAGTTCACTCCCGTAATAGCGTTGTTAACACTATTTTATGATTTCAGCAAAAAAATTAAGACTGTATTAATACTGGATACTTGTACACTGCCCATCGCTATTAGGGTAAAGGAATTATTAGTATAAAGATAGAAATGAGAGAATGCATAATTAATTTATTACTGTAATGATAATATTAGTATAAATGCGGAATCAGAATGTATAATACTAAAGAAATTAAAAGTGTAAAAGTAGCATCAGTAGGTGTAGTACTAATTTAGTGTAGGGAGACGTGGCGAATTGTAGTCCACAATTAAGTGTTATAAAACAGTGTTAACACTATTTTATGATTTTTGGCCCAAAAAAAGTCAAGAGCAGCTTAGTGTTATCAACAGTAAATTAATAACTCTATTTCCAGGTTGTGTTTCTTAGTTCATAATTTAGTGTTAATAACACTAGTTAATTAATTGGCCCGTAATGCGCCACATTGCAAAACCTTATTGAGTGTAGATGATTCTAAAGAAGAGTCAACACTTATAATTCACTAACTATAATTCAAAGTGCGAGTTTTTTTGAACCAAAGTCATAAATCATAAGTTAGAGTTAATAAGACTAGTTAATTAAGCGGCTCATAATATCCACATCATGAAACCTAATTGAGTGTAGTTCATTCTAATAAATAGTTAACGGTAATAAGTTACTAAATCTAATAGCCAAACCTAATTTAATGTAGATAATTTTAAGAACAGAGTTAACACTAGTAATTCTAACAGCGGTGTAAGGTGTACTGCGGTAAAAATGGGGATAGAGAGTTGGTTTTTGAAAGAAATAAAAGCGAAAAAAATAAAAATCAATGAAAAAAGAACGAAAATAAATGAAATTAAATAGAAATAAATAAAAATAAATGAAAAAAGAACGAAATAAAAGAATATAAAAGAAATTTGTATAAATGAAAATGAATGAATATAAATAAAAATAAATGAATAAAGAACGAAAACAAATGAATATAATTGAAAGTAAATAGAAATAAATATAAATTTTGCCTTGTATTAGATACTGCTGGTAGAAAATGAGAAGGCGATGCCTACTTATATACAAAAAGAAAAGGAAAATAGAAAAAAAGAAAAGGAAAAATAATAATAATAATAAAGCTGCTATGATGATACTGTTATTATATAATAACAGGAGAAAGATACAAGGATAACATAATATTAGGATAAAAATAATAATATTATATAATGTTAGAGTAAAATAATAATTAAAAAAAATATTAGTATAATCTAATAATATTGGATCCTGGTGGTATTGGATATGAGGATAGAATTATGGCTCCTAAGAGAATTGAAAAAAAAAAAAAATGAAGAGGGGGAGAAGCTTTATTGCCTACTAAGATATAGCAATAAAAATCAAAAGGGGGGTAATACCTACTGATATTGTTAAAAAAAATGGTCCTTGTACATATTTTTGTACTGTAAATTTAACAATGGAGGAGAAAATGTTCACTTTTTTGGTATTTTTTTGGCAATGTACAAAACCCTTACCAAGAAAGATGTACCACAAAAAAATGCTTTTCTTTTATTTTAAGATCTTTTAGAAAAGGAAAAAAAAAACTCAAGCTGTTTTCTCGTGACTCGTTTCCTTAAATAAAATTTTATATATATATATATATATATATATATATATATATATATATATATATATATATATATAGATTTTTCTTTTTTTTCATGGTTCCAATGGGTAACTTTTTTCCCCGTTGTCAATTTTTCAAATTGAAAGAAGGATTTTTTTTTTTTTAGGGAGTGCATTTACAGATTTTATGCAAAGAAAAAAAAAAACAATATACATAATAAATAATTTATAAAAAAATATATAAAAAAATAAATAAGTAACAAACTATTTGCTGATTCTTGACTCCTAAAAGACTGAAAAACAAATCCTTAACTTGTTCTAATTTCTGATAATCTTGACAGTCTTTTGAGTCAAGACTGAATTATTTATTATGTATCCTGAAAATTCAAAAAGTGAAGAATTAAAAGGTCAAAAATTAAAAATTTAAGTTAAAGGTTAAAAAGGAAAAAAAAATGAACATTCAAAAGTTGAAAAGTTAAAAAGCTGAAAATTCAAAAGTGGAAAAAAAAAACTGCCTTTTCCAAGTTTTTTCTCAAGAAAAAAAAGAGATAGAAGTCACATTCTTTTTTTCTTTTTTTTCTTTTGGAAAATGGTGTAAAGAAACTTAAAATTCCAAATTCTCAAAAACAGAATTTCAGGAGAATTCAAGAAGGAAAAGAAAAAAAAAAAATGTATTATATTTTTGGGTTCCAAAAAAGCTTTTTTTTGTTATGTGAGCGAAAAGATTACCTCAAGACTGAAAAGGAAAAAAAAAATCCTCAGTGCCCAATTTTTATCGGAATCGACAAAAGAAACAAAAATCGGAAAAATTAAAGAAAAAAAAAAACTATTTTGTTTAAAAAAATGCTTTATAAGCAGGTATAAGATTGGGGAAGGAGAGGAAAATGTCGTCCTTGCTCTAAAAATGAAAAATTGTTATTATCATAAAAACCAAAACCAAAAATAATAATCACTAGACAGAAAAAAAAAAGAGAGAGAGAGAGAAAATAAACCCTTTTAACACAACAAACAGAAAAAGAAAGAAATAAGGAAGAAAGACAAAAGTGGGTTTTTTTTCTTAATTTGCCAAACAAAATCAATTCTTGACAACAGGATCCATTTGGTTAAGAAAATCAGCGGGCAGCCTCGAAAAACGTTTTAGGCTGCCCGGCAAAGAAGGGCAGCTTATAAACTGCCATTTTTCTTGCTGCCCGGACGATCACGAGTTGTTCGGTAACATTCAAAAAGTACAAAAAACGCAAGATTCAAACTAGTACCTGAACCGTACACTCTTCTTTATAAGGTTACACTGTACTTATTTGACCAGTTTGGTCGTACCTGTACGGCTATACCTTCACCGGTTGACCCTTAATCTTGCTCCGTAGCAGTGTTGGGTATCGGGTAAATTCATATCGCGATGATTTCAATTTTCAATATATCGAATATCGATCGAGCAAACTTTCCAATATATCGTACCGAGACCGACATAAATTATTGCGATATATTTCGCGATATGTAGTATTTTTTTTAATTTTAATATTTTATATAATATGTTAATTTAGCCTAAAGGACAAATTGTCAGATACGCCACGTACGATGTGATTTTCGTTCCGTGAAAATGTAACCGACGAAAGTACTAATTCTGTAGCACTAGTACTAGCAGCAGCAGCAGTACACCGCTAATCGTTACTAGTGATAATAACACTAATTTTGACGCAGCTTTTTTCGGCCCAAAATCATAAGTTTGTGTTATTAACATTATAATAGAATTAATGCTAATATGGAAACTATTTATTTAGTGTTAACCATTTTATATTACGTTCGTCGAAATTAGTGTGATGTACGAGAAGCTCGTTTACGTACATTGCGTCGCCGTGACATCTCAATTTTCACAACATTGAAAGCGCTTCGCATGTAAATTAAATTTCAGTACCAATTAGCCGCCATTGTCACAAACTTAAGTAATAATTTCGAATGAACACATAGAGACACTTGAAATCCGGGTCCGCCGGATCCGCGCTAAAATACAAAGTAAGTACGCTAAGTTACAACTACATGGGGTCGCAGCCTAAGTACCTTCACCGGTTGACCCTTAATCTTGCTCCGTAGGGCATGCTTCCATGTAATCGCGGCGATCCACTTTAGTTCAGAAGAAACACGTATATGTACGAAAATTCATAGTACCTGGACGTTATAAATTTTTAAGGGAATTGATCATGACAGCGACTGTTTTGGTTGCGCACAGTCACTTACGTCATTTTGTCAAAAAACGTACGTTTGAAGTACACACAGGTACAAATAATGTACCGTTGAGTACAAATCTGACGGTCAATCGGTTGGACAACTTTGACCTTCAAAATATTGTTTCAACCGCTTAAAATTATGCCGCGCTTGCGAACGTCGACCGTCATAATAAAATTAGCACGGCCGGCGAAGCTTTACGGTAACAAAACTGCGGCAACCACATGTAAATAAAAGTGTTGCAGACAGTCACTTTTTGTCGTTATGTGAGCTCCACGGTGAGAGCACTTAGCCGCAAAATTGAAATTTAGGGTATGTCCCCATGTGCATAAGTAAGGGCTTTTTTTTGTCGTTTTCTTGGAAAACTTAGCGCCGTACTGCCTAAGATGCAACCGTACGAAGGAATCGCAAATTTGTTTAGTACAATTTGCGTCATCCTCGAACTTAGGATGTACAAAAATCTATCGTCTTGTGTTTTTCGACCCACTCCCACGACAAAAAACGTCATCATCAACCTTACGTTTAAAACACATGCGTGATGTGTTTAAAACTAGGTATTTCGATAAACAAATAGGAACATATATTAACACGTGCCGTAATTTTCAAAAAAATTCATACGATTTCCAAGGACAAAGAAAAGTATTGAAATCGTTATGTTTTGTCCGTTTGCTTCTAATACGACGAAGAAAAGTACACAATTTGTTTGGTTTTGTCCATTTTTGTCGGGTACGGTTTTTTTTTTTCAGGGGTCTTCAAATTCCGATGCCATTTCACGTCGACCAGATAGGTTACGCAAAGGCAAATCGCATCATCTTCAACCGTGAAACGGCACAGGCTGGAAGGCGGTACGTCTGCAATGTCACGGTAAGACATGCGACGTCACAAGCAGTTCCAAAAAATAACGTGCGACCACAGATTGTAGACGTTGACAGCCGTCACAGGTATTGTAAACGTATACAATCATCACAAGCGTAAGTTACAATTTCGTCCTTACATACATAACGACACTTGAAAACCGGGTCCAGCGGATCCGCGCTTAAATACAAAGTAAGTTCACTAAGTTACAAGTACATGGGGACATACCCTTAATCGTATAAGGGTGAACTTCCATTAGAGGAAAAGTGGGGTTGTTTACCGTATGCCGTACGATTTCGTACAGATTCGTACCATTTTTTTTTTGTCAGACTAAACATGACCAAACATGTTAAGTGGATGGCTCCAATATTATAGGCGGAAGTATCAACCGTTGGATTTTCATTTTTTAAGATTCGCGAAGCAATCGCGCACATTGTCCAGTGTGAACAGACTCTCCTCGGCGAGGAGAGTTTCTTCACACTGGTCGCGTACCATTGGTACACGTGGAAAGTCAAAAAAATATCCACCACGAACAGGCAATGAGAAGCGAACACGTCGTACACGCCATGTGCTTTCCGCCGTTGTGTTATGCAGGTCGACCGATACATCCTCGCACGCTCCTTCTGACATCCGCTGACCTTCAAAGTTTGCGGCGCCTTTTGGCCATTCCGTTCCGAAATTTTGATTTTCAATTTCAAAATTAAAATTTGGTCCCAAAAGTTTCGTACGAATCATTAACTACCTCCGCTCGTACAAATATTACGTATAGATTTTCAGTTTGAAAAATATTTTTAGATTTCAAGAATCTAAAACTAACCTACATGGCGCCAATCATAATTGAGAAACGATGTTTAATGACACGACTTAATGGAACGTCGTGCCAGTAAACACCATAAATAGACGTCTCCGCATGTTTACTAGGACCGCCTAATGGAGAACAGGCTTAAGCGTTACATTGAACTTAGACGCAAAGTGAAACAAAACCTCTTGAAAATGAAGTACTATAAGTCTCGTACGGAAATATTATAACGCACGAAACGAAATAAACATTTATAATAAAACGAACGGGCGTAAAAATATCATTTGAAAATAAATGAAAAAAGATGCGCGTCGTCACGCGCAACGAAATCAAGCCACACTATCTAAGAATCAACAGCCTTACATTGACAACGAAATGTTAGGATACTGGGCGAATCGGCGTCGGCCGAAATAGCGCAGTCAAATGATTTGTTTGCTTTGTGTCAGTTATGTTTTGTTTCGTTCAGTCCTGTACTTCTGTGTCGGTTCGGTTTGGTGGGAGCGCCGAGCGGTATTCATTTGTACGAATCGCACGCCGATCGATTTAGAGGAAATATTGGTTCGCGAAGCGTGACGCGATTTTTTCGTCCGCGGAAATATTTTATGTGTACGACGAAGCGACAATACCATTTGTACGGCCCATCCTGCTACGATCCTGCAACGATACTGCCACATTTTGTTTCAGTTTACAAAGAGCAATTTTATGAGAGTAGAGGTAGCTTGATGTTGCGGACTATAGAAGGTGCACTCAGCGTGCATCTGGTCTTTATATTTAGGGATTGTTTGCTATGTATCGATTCCAAGTGTATTTGTTCTTTATCATTGTAGTGAGTAGTGAGTGAGTGAGTAAAGTTAGGAAATACATACTGAGGAGATTCTCTTCACGCTGGACGATGTGCGCGATTGCTTCGCGAATCTAAAAAAGTGAAAAATCCAACGGTTGATACTTACGCTTATAATATTGGAGCCATCCAGTAAACATGTTTCGTCATGTTTCGTCTGACAAAAAAAAAATGGTACGAATCTGTAGAAAATCGTACGGCATACAGTAAACAACCCCACTTTTCCTCTAGTGGAAGTTCACCCTTAGAGAGTTGTTCCATTTGGCGGTCTCAGTAAACGTCAAAAAATTGTTTACTGGAGCCATCGTTACATTGTGCCGGGTCACTAACTGACATTTCATTTGCGTAGCACACTTTGATTAGTCCACGTAATAGATGGATACGATTATGGTAATCTTTATAGAATCTCTGACAGCGAATTGTGACTACATATTTGCACCAGCGAAGGAAAAAAGTGACTCGTACGACGTATTTAATAAAATCTGTACGAGCAGACGAAACTTAATATTTGTAAAAGCATACAATTATGTCAGAATGGTTAGTGGATGACAACAGAAGCGTGAAACAATATCCTCCGTGAAGGATTTTTTTGCGGCTTCCGGTGGCCTAGCATCCTTCCTAGCGGAAGGCACATGCCATAGGCGACTTGTACCCACTTGGTCGCGCGGTCGTCGTGGATATTTGTTCCCTTTTCCACGAGGCACGGTGCTACGCATTCAGGCGCTTAGAATCTACCTACTCCTAGTCACTTGTTGAGAACTAAAAGTGTCAAACGATGGCGTATTCGATTATGCACCCGACGGTCCACGTTTACGCCTAGAATCAAATCCCTCATTCAGTAGGCTTGTTTTTTTGACATTTTATTTTTTCTGGTACGGTACTGTACGAAACAGTACGGCTTTCAATAAACAACAACATTTTTTCTCTAATGGAACCTTACCCTTGAGGAAAAAAATCAAAATTTTAAGAACCCAAATTAGTGTCATTGACACTAATAACGATGCGCGGTGTACCTGCGCGCAGCCATTTTATTTATATGTGGCTGCCGCAGTTTTGTTACAGTAAACCTGCGCCGGCCGTGTGAATTGTTTTTTTTTTATGACGGTCGACGTTCGCAAGCGCGACACTTTTTGAGCCGCCGTTACAATATTTCGCCAGTCAAATTTGTTCGACGGGTTGACCGTCAAATCTGAACTCAAAGGTACGTAGCTTGTACGAAAATGTACTTAAAATGTACAATTCCTGACAACTACCTGCGCACAGCAAAAATCGTCTCTGCGATTAGCAATTCCCAAAAAATATTGTGCGTGCAGTACAATTCACCGTGCACCGGCTATGTGTTACATGGTTAGATTTTTTCCCGTGCACACTTGCCGATTTTCGAATTTCGATTGGAGACAGTTAAAGATGAGAATCTTGCCTTTCAATCGCAACCGTCGGACTAGCAATCCGACAAGTGTGCACGGAGAAACTAATTTTTAAGTAGAGAAAAAACATCAACACTAAAAATAGCCATACACGGTGTCCTGTCGTCCTTGCTTACGTTTAAACTTTAAAGTTTGACAGGGAACCAAAATTTCATGCGGAGTCCGAGCACTGCACGAAATTTTCCATTATTTCTCCATTGTACAAAATTCAACATTGAAAAATTTCATGCGACCGCAAGAAATATTCCGCGCGAATTTCCGCTGAAGTACACGGAATGCTGATTTCGTGCGATCTTCATACCAAATGTCTGCGCCAAATCGCATTCATATTTTCATAAAGCAAGCTCTCTTCCTTCTGTTATTTTTTCCTTTCTCTGCTGCTGGCTTCATTTAAGTTGGCCACGTGGCAATGGCAACTGCCGTCTCCAACAGTATAATTTGTCAGCTAGCGGATCCGGAGGGTCGTCCTCTAGCAGCCCAGTTGGACTTACCACAGGATGCCGGACCGCGAGAACTTGAAACTCTTCTTAATACTCTTCTTCAGAATGTGAGTCTCTCTCTCTCCCTCTCTCTCGCTCCTTTCTCTCCCTCCCCCCCCTCTCTCCCTCTCCCTCTCTCTCTCTCTCTCCCTCTTTCCCTCCTGGTTTGTTCAATGGCATCAAGGTTTTATCTTTCTCTCTCACCTTCCTCCGCATGCCTAACTTTTCCGTCAAATAAAATTCAACTATTTTGTGTTGAATTTAGAACTTTTTTTCCTTCTCCATCCCCACTTTTCGCTTAACCCCTGAAAATTCTCTTGAAATGAAGTAATGGTTATCTTTTTTTACACCTAAAAGTATGCCCTAGACATAGTGCGTCTTGAAGCATGATTTTTGTTTATTTTTAAACGTTATTTTTTATGAATATTTTAGAATTACTATGCTTTTGGAGTATTAAGTATATAAAAAATTGAAAACTTTGAAAGGTAAGGAAAATACAAAGTTTGTACTATGAAAGTTTGATGACAAAAACTATAAAAAGTTTAAAACTTTGCCGGAATAAACAAATTGAAATTATTCATATAATTGACACTGTATTTGAACGGTCAAATGTGGAAAACCAAAGGAATTTTCTCCATGAAGCATAAAAATAGAAAATGTAAATAGAAAAGGATCTAACAGAAAATAGATATGATAAAATATCAAGTAAAAAATGATAAAATAAAATAAGGTCGAATGTTTTCAAGCTGATAAAACATTGAGGCAGTGAAATAGAACAGGATATTTTAAAACATCGGAAATAAAAAGATAAAGTGGAAGTGTTAAAAATTTGGAAACACGAAAGCGTTTAAGCAGAAATAATATATTCTGGACATAAATATGTCAAAATCCGTCTGAGATATTTATGTTTTTACATTCAATTCTCAAAAATTTAAACCTTGTCAAGTTGTTCAAATGTTATAATTCATTACTGGTTCCCCAAGTAATTGAACAAGCCAAAATATACCAAAGAAAAGGGGCGGGTGGGAGAGAGACAGACAGACGGAGGGAGAGAGAGAGAGAGAGGGAGAGAGAGAGAGAGAGAGGGAGAGAGAGAGGGAGCGATGGTGAGGACAAGGGAGAGGGTGAGAGGTTTTATTTTTTGAATTTTACCACATTTCTCTAAGGTGACGGTTCAGAGGATTCAGGTTTAGGGTTCAGGAATTGTAAAGAAGAAATATGCTGCCAAAAGGATCCGTAGGATTATTATTGAAATACACATTTTGCAATGTTTTGTCTTCAATTTAAACTTAAATGATTGGAAAGGCACTTAAGAGTAAAACCCCTCTTTCAATCTGTTTTTTTCTTATTATTTTTTCATTTTCTTTTCTTTTAAATAAAAATAAATAAATAAAAGATAAAAATGATACGGGCAAACGGCAATGATGAAGATGACAATGAGAAAACGGCGTGGGTGTTTTTGGGCATGATTTTTCTCCCGTTTTTTAATGTCCGTTATGTTGTCAATTGCATGGATTATTAGGAAGAAAAACTTCCTTATGCTTTTTATATAGATGACAAGGAGTTGGTGAGTCTTCTCGGAGAACATCTTCTTGAACATAAAGGTCAGTTCTTAAGGTTTCATATTCATTTTTTAGTATTTTGATATTTTAGGCAGTTTTTTTACGTCACTTTTAATTTATTTATAATAAGTTTTATTCATTAAAGGGTTCCGACCCGATTATTTTTGGTGTGTTCTTAAATGGGGAACTGTTTCTAGTTTTATTTGCTGCTTCGGAAATTCTGCATAACCACCACTAGACTACACTGCCCATCGCTATTAGAGTTGATCACTCTAAAATGAGTGAGTGTTTTTTTGACCCGAAATCATAAATTAGTATTAATAACGCTAATTAGTTAAATGGCCCATATTAAGCCACGTTGCAGTACCTAATTTAGTGTAGTTAATGCTAATAAAGAGTTCTCTCTGCGATTTGCACCTTTTGTCGCTATTTGAGTTAATGATTCTAATTTGGTCGCGGGTTTTCTGACCCAACATCATAGATTGGTGTAAATAACACTTAGTAAAATGGCTCAAAATGCTCCACATTTACCATGAATTAGCGGTGTAAAATGCTAAATCTGCTTTATCGCTAATTCTTCACCAACTCTAAGAATTTATGATGTACCGTAATTAAGAAAACTGAGACTTTTGAAAATTGAGATTTTCGACCTCTGCACTCTATATGGCACAGGCATGCTAATTTTAAACAAATTCTACATGAAATAAATTAAGCTGCTACGACCCACGTTATTTTTGTCTCTTGAACAACATTAGTGTAAACAACGGTAATATGTTTGTTTGTTCTTTGTCCAAAAGCCACAAATAGTGGTAATAACACTAAATACTCACAACAGTTTAGCATGTCACCTCACCCTAAATTAGTATTTTCGAAACCGATTCCGTTTAATAATTAATGATTTGTAGTCTTGATAATCTTTTTGGACGTACTATTGTTTCTTTTCTATACATTTTATTAGCACACCCTTGAAATAGTGTGGATTTCAGTATTCCTTACGTTTCACTGCAAGAACAACCACACCATATATATATATGTATATATGTATGTATATATGTATATATATATATATGTATATATGTATATATGTATATATGTATATATATATATATATGTATATGTCTATATATATGTATATATGTATATATATATGTATATGTATATATATATGTATATGTATATATATACATATAATAATATGCATGTATGTATGCATATACATCATATATAATACACATATGGGGAGCAGGATAGGAGAGGAGAGAAGAGGAGAGAGAGGAGGAGGAGCATTTGAGAGAGAGAGAAAATATCTCTCTCGGTTTTCATTAGAGAGATTAGAAGACGAATAAAAAAAAAAAAAGGTGTGCAGGAGAGAAAAAACATCTAAGAAGCAAAACAAAAACCTAAAACTCTTATATGTGTGCACCGAGAAAACAGGTTTAAAAAGCAAAGAAGAGAAAAACTAAAATATAGACAGGTCTGCACGGAGAAAAACAGGTTCAGGAATCAAAAGACAACCTAAAAATCACACTGGTGTGCATGGAGAAAGAACAGGGTTCAAAAAGTAAAGGAAATCCTGTACTGCTAATAGCGATAATACGATGTATTGGAGATTGCAATACAGTGAAAACCATATTTTTTCTATTTATTTTATACAAGTGTAACCATAGTTGTGGTTCATCTTTAGCAAATTTTTGCCATGTAATGTCATATCGGGGAAGCTGAAATACCGTAGCGCTATAGTGTTTGTACCGGAAATAATTAGCGGTTAAAAAAAAAACTCCATAGTTTCAGCGGGAGTTTCAAACGCCTAGAAAATGTTTAGGTTGTGGAGAATTCAAATCCTAAATAAATATATTCAGATAATTTGACGCAGACAGGAATCGATCACCAAATTGACCGCTTCTATTCGACAGACTTAAGGGCGAATTTCCATCTTGAACGTATTGCAATAGTTACCGAAAATGCTAACCGTGTAAATTAACCGACTGCCTAACGCTTAAAGTTTACGTCCCGACATCGTAACATACTGCAATATGTTCAGGATTGAAATCCACTTTAACGATCACATATCTCATAACATCGTAGAATCTTGCGTCAAAAAATTCCTAATCCAAAGGCCGGTCATAAACGTACATAAAATACCAAGCCTCTAGTCCAAAATTAAAGTATTCAACCAAACTTGGTACAATTTTACAGAAATCTTTAAGGAAAATATGAAATAAATATGAACTGGGTGATGCGGTGTAAATGCGGAGCTCTATGGTGACTTTAAAAAAAAACCTATAAAACCCTAAAATTTTTATCAATCCCTTGTAAACTCGACAAAGGCCTAAAGTACCCATTAAAATCCTTAAATGACCCTGTTTTTTTTCATGTTTTTGTCTTTTCTGGGGGACACAGTATCTGTGGAGCGAGTCCTGCAAATAGTATGTCAGCCTCAGGCGGTTTTTCGCATTCGACCCGTCACAAGATGCTCAGCCACAATTCCTGGTAGGTTTTTTTTTCTTCTTTTTTTGTTCAAACCTGGAAAAAAAGGTTTGGAAAGTGCTTTTTAGATGTTTTTTAGTTTTTTTTTGTTTGTTTTTTTTTTTTCGGAAAAAAAGGTTTGGGACAGTGTTGTACGTTGTATCAAATTTCCTACAATATATCGCAATATGATGTTTTCACTGTATTGTATCAAAATGTCTCAAGTTCTGTATTGTGACGAGATACTGTTCAATACGATCGTTACGAGATATCGCAATATTACATCCCTTGTTACAACTTTGGTACAATATTACATCTCTTGTTACAACTTTGGTACAATATTGCATCCCTTGTTACAACTTTGGTACAATATTACATCCCTTGTTACAACTTTGGTACAATATTACATCCCTTGTTACAACTTTTGTACATTATTATATCCCTTGTTACAACTTTTGTACATTATTATATCCCTTGTTACAACTTTGGTACAATATAGGCGAGGTTTTTCATACTAGCGGTAATGTATATCTTGTATGGCTTGTGATGAGAGGGAGAGAGAGAGGGAGAACAGGAGAGGGAGAGGGAGATGTGACAATGTGAACTTTAAAGGTGAACAAGTATAGTACTCATGTAGCATATGTGTATATGACACGCGGCCTCGTAATAAGGTGACCTAAACTTCGCAAGTCTGATTTGCAAAATCTTGCGAATCTTTGAAAAAAAAATTGTACTTTGACGTCCGTTTGTAATCTGACAGCTATATTTTGACGAATTGTAGAAATCTTTATGTTTTATTTTTGGTTTGCAACTATTGTGTCGAACATAGTGCTCAATACCGAAACCTAATAACTATAGAGTATCGAGAGTCAAATTAATACCCTGTCGAGAGGGCCCTGTTTGTTTGTGCTGATGAAGCCATTCTTTTCTGTCTTTTCTACCAAGCGTGACGTGACAGGGCATGCGGAGGCCGTGCTGTCTGTGGCCTTCAGTCCGGATGGGCGCCAGCTGGCGAGCGGATCGGGAGACACAACGGTACGGTTCTGGGACATCGCCACACAGACGCCGCACTTCACGTGCTCAGGTCAGTGGGACTCACGCCAAACTTTTTTTTTCCTACGTTTTTTTTTTTTTTTTTTTTTTTCTTTTTTTTACTTTCACCAGTTTCTTTTACTGTCATGTCACGCCAGTCTTTTACTGATTTTTTTTCCCAGTTTGCATGCGTCAGATAATTAGGAATTATTGGATCGCCGGTTTTTTTTTTTCTTTGCTGTGTCTTACCTTCAATTAGTTTCTGAGACAAAAATTTGATTCCGTGAATTCTTTGAACCTTGACTCATTTTTCTTGGTTTTTTCTTCTTTTTTTTCCTTTTTACTTATCTTTTTTTTTTGTATGGTTTTTTAGGTCACACCAATTGGGTTTTGGCGATATCCTGGTCGCCAGATGGCAGACAGCTGGCCAGTGGGGGGATGGACAATGACGTCAGACTGTGGGAGCCCACTAAAGGACAAACTGCAGGACCGCCTCTTAAGGTAGGAGGGCTTTTAAAACTTTATACATTGTCAATTTACAAGTATTTTTATATAGTATTTGTTTTGAAAAACAGCAGGGCTCTCCCTCGAGGTAGGAGTGGTTTTTAAAATTTATATATTGTCAATTTACAAGTGAATCTATATAGTATTTGTTTTTTGAAGGGAGCCCACCAAAGGACAAACAGCAGGACCACCTCTCAAGATAGGAGAGCTTTTAAAACTTTATGCATTGTCAATTTATAGGAGTTTATAGCTGACTTTCATAGTTATATATTGCCTTTTGACAAGTATTTTTAAATAGTATTTGTATAAAGTATTTGTTTCTGAAGGGAGCCTTAAAAGGGGAAAAGGCAGCAGGGCTCTTTCTGAAGGTAGCCATAGTTGTTGTATATTTTCAGCTTGTTCCTGTTTTTGGTCTTCATTTTTTTTTTTATCTTCGTTTAGTTTTGTTGTTTTTCTTTTTGTTTTCCTTTTATTTTTTGTTTCCTTTTTTCTTTCGTATATTTTTTACTTTTTCCGTTGTCGTTATCGTTTTTGTCTTTTTCTTCTAATTTTCATACTCTGAAAGGGCAGACAGAAGGCCTCATTTCTAAGCAGGAGTGGTTTTTATCCGTTATATCTTGTGAATTTTATAACGTTTTTAAACAAATAACTAATTTATTTCCCTCTCTCCCTCTCCCCCTCTCTCCCCACCAGGGTCACAAAAAGTGGATCACTTCCCTCGCCTGGGAGCCTCTTCACATCGCCTCTCCCTCTCGGAGATTGGCGAGTGCCTCACGGGACGGAGATGTTCGCATATGGGACACTGTTCTCCGTAAAACCGTTATTTTTTTAACAGGACACACCTTGGCCGTCACATGTATCAAGTGGGGAGGAGACGGACTCATCTACTCAGCGTGGGTGCTGTCTCACTCTCTCTCTCTCTCTCTCTCTCTCTCTCTCTCTCTCTCTCTCTCTCTCTCTCTCTCTCTCTCTCTCTCTCTCT
>JBBHKE010000579.1:192226-255562 GCA_037447655.1 Zygnema cylindricum | reverse complement strand
CTTCCTTTCCTTCATGTTTCTCTATGCCCTTAGTGATGTGTTCTCTCGTCTGAATTTTGAGTGTTCAACGTGAATTTTCTGGTCTTTTCTTGCTAAAGTGTTTTTCGATTTTGTCCCCTTTTCTCCTCTCCTTTTCTCCTCTACTCTTCTCCTTTTCTCCGTTCTCCTCTCCTTTCCTCCTCTCTTTTCTCCTTCCTCTTCTCCTTTTCTCCTTTTCTTTCGTCCTGTTCTCTTGTATATTATACAGCTCTTTGAATTTGAAAGCTCCATGACTCACCCTAATCAGTGTGGAGGAAACAGTTTTTTCGATGGAAAAAACAAAAATAAAAGTTTTTCATGCCCATAGTTTGACTGATGTGCAAGAAAATGGATTCTTCAGACGTATACAATTTTTTTTTAAGAAACGTGTGGTCCACATTAACTTGTTTATTTATATTTATGCCCGTTAATAATCCGTCCATTCAAATTTATTTTTTTCAGGAACTTATTTCAGTGAGAGACGTCTCTCTCGTTTTTCTTTTTATATTTGTCTTTTTCCTTTTTTATTTTGGGAACTGAAAAAGTGATTCTGTTTACTTTTTTTTTTTTGTTTTTGCAGGTCTAGAGATTGTACCATTAAAGTTTGGGAAACTGGACAAGGAAAGCTTATTCGTGAGCTCAAGGTATCACATTTTTTCTTCGTACCCTTTTTTTTTTACGTAAACTTTTAGTCCATTGTTGCGTAGTATTTTGAAAGTTTTTTGAATTTTTTTGGATGTTTTGTGAAAATTTGTGAGGATTTGTGAAGGTTATTGAAGATCTTTTTTCTGAAGATTTTAGAAAACTTTGAAATATTTTGGAAGATTTTTGGAATATTTTTGAAATCAATTGAATGTTTTGCGTGATGTGGAAAAATAATGAAGATATCGGATGTTTCTTGGATGGTTTTTGACGATTTTTGGAAGACTTTTGTTGATGTTTTTACAATTTCTGGAAGGTTATAAAGTTTTTTGAAGAATTTTTGTTTTAGAGACTTTTTGACAGATTGACAACCCTTAGGGAATTGTGTTTATAACTTTTTTTTTATGATATAAAAAAAATGCTCAACTTCTTATAATTGAATTATTAGTTATTTTTTCAAGATAATTTGAAATAACGGATAAAAATCACATGGTTTTATTTAGTAAAAGAGTCCAATATAAAAAAAAAATCAAGATAGGAATATATCGAAAGTATTATCAAAATTTGATAACGAAAATTTTGATTATCAAATTTTGGTCCCAAAATTTTACATCGAAAAATTCTGGTTGTAACTAAAAATCTTCTTAAGAATTTTCGAAAGTGAAAAAGGAGATGAAATTTTGATATTTTTAAATTTTTCATTTTGCGGTTGAAGAAAAATAAAAGTTTGATAATTAAATAAAAATATAAAGTTTTTGCTTTGCAGTCGAAGAAAACGTTTAACTTTGATAATAAAAAAAAAACTTTTTGTTATTTTGGTTCGAAGAAAAACATCAAAATTTGATGTTTTAAGTTTGAAATTTGTAGTTGAAAAAAATTGAAGTTTGACGATTAAAAATTGATCTTAATTTTTGGCCTTCATTCAGAAAAAAGACATCAATTTTTTTTATGAAATTTGTTTTTGTCATTTTGCTTTTTTTTTATTTATTTTCTTTTTTTTTGGGAGGACTGTGGCCATTGGTTAATATTTAGATCTGATAGTAAAATGAAAATTAATGCGTACTTTCCTTTTTTTTTTTTTTTTTTTGGGGCAGAGCTGGCCACTGGTTACTATGGGAATTTGTTAGTTAAAAAAAAAAAAACTAAGATTCTATTCCCCGCTTTTTTATTTTTTTTTGCAGGACCGTGGTCACTGGGTGATATGCGAATCTGATTTTCAAAAGACTTTTTTTTTTTTTTTTTTTTGCAGGGCCATGGTCACTGGGTTAATAGTTTGGCCCTTAGTACAGAATATGCCTTGAGGACCGGTTCCTTTGACCACAGAGGAAAGTCCCCAAATACTGTGGAACAAATGAAGGAGGTACAAAATTTTTCCTTTTTTTTTCTCTTTCTTTTTTTTTTTAACAAATCAAGGAGGTACAAACAATTTCTCCCTTTTTTCTAATTTCACAAATTGAAGAAGTACAAACAATTGCATTTATTTTTTCCCTTTTTTTCTCTTTCTTTTTTCCCTTTTTTTTTTTTCACAAATAGAGGAGATACAAACAGTTTCCCCCTTTTTTTTGTTTCACGAATAAAAGTACAAACATTTTTTTTTTTTCTCTTTTTTTTCTTTTTTTTTTTTTTAACAAATAGAGGAGGTTCAAACAATTTCCCTTTTTTTTTCCTTTTTTTTTCCTTTCCCTTTTTTTAAAATGAGATGATACAAACGGATGTACTTTTCTTTCAGTAGACAGATAAGACAAAATGGGATAAGACAAACAAGTGACTTCCTTCCATTCGGGAAATCTTGTGTCTTGAAATTTTCCATCACTAAAGCATTTTCTCTCTTTGTGAATATTTTCCTTTCTTCCTATCCATATCCCCAAAAAAAACCTGTGACAAAACACTTTCCCTTTTTCTTTTCTTTCTTTTTCCCAGGTCACCGTCATTTTGCTGGTATTGTTTAAACCTTCCCTGTTTCGTTTTTTTTTCGTTTTTATTTCGTTTTTTTTTGTTTTTTTTATTTATTTATTTTTCTGTCTTTTTCAGGCGGCTTTGGAGAGATATAATTTTGCCAAAGGGACAAACCCGGAGAGACTGGTGTCCGGATCGGACGACCACACTATGTTTCTGTGGGAACCTGCGACCAGCAAACACCCAAAAGCCAGAATGACAGGACATCAACAGGTGAGGATCGTCTCTCTTTCTTCCCTTTTTTCTCCTTCTTTTATTAGTATTATCGTCGTCGTCGGCGGCGTGCTCGTATGTATGTATGTATATATATATATATGTATGTATGTATATATATATATATATATATATATATATATATATATATATATAATCTTCTTCTTCTTTTTCTACTTTTTCTTCTTATTCTTCTTTTTTTTCTTTTTATTCTTCTACTCTTTTTCTTCTTCTTCTTTTACTTCTTCTTTTTCTTCTTCTTACATATATATGTATGTATAAATATAATATTATATATACTTCTTTTCCTTCTTCTTCTAAACCATATCTTCTTGTATCTCGACTTATTCTTTTTTTTTTTTTCTTCTTTTTTTTTTTTTTTTTGGACAGCTTGTAAATCATGTCCTTTTTTCCCCCGATGGTCGGTGGATTGCCTCGTGCTCCTTTGACAAGTCGGTGAAGTTATGGGATGGAGTTTCCGGGAAGTTTCTCTCCTCCTTCAGAGGACACGTGGGACCAGTTTACCAGATCAGGTCGGTCTGGTTTTCAAGTTTGTTTGTTTGTTTTTTTTTTTTTTTTTTTGATATTTTTGGTTCTGAGTGTGAATTTTCTTTAACTTTTTGGGTTTCTGTGTGATTTTTCGACGATTTTTATGGGTTACTGAGTGGGAGTTTTTATTTTTTTTTGGTTGTGATCTTTATTTGTTTTTCTGGTTTCTAAGAGTGAGTTTCTATTTTATTTTTTTCGTTTTCAAGTGTGGTATTTCATTTAATTTTTCAGGTTTTATGTTTTTTTTTTTTTTTTTTTTCTTTTTTTTTCATTCTTCCAGTGATCTTTCCACTGTCGATTTCAAGATCCATCTTTGATTTTTTTTTTTTTTTTTTTTTTTCTTATCTGTCCCATGCTCTTTCTTTCTATTTTCTTTTTCGTTAATTCGTTTTCCTCTTTTATTTATTTCCATCATTTCCCTCCATCCTTCCTCCCTATCCATTCATCCTTCATTTCCTTCCTCTCCTCTTCATTCCATGTCTCAATTCTTTCTTGATTCTCTGTTCACCTTTTATTTATTTTGTTTTTTTCATAGTTCTATCTTTACTTTTTAATTTGGAATTCGGGTAATAAAATAAATTGAACTAAATTTAATGATCCATCTACCCGCCATCGTCCATTCTTCATTGCATCCATTGATCATCCTGTGTTCCTCGATCCACGTTCCCTCGTCCTTCTCATTCCATCGTTCGTGGTTCTCTTGTCCATCATCTTATCTTTTTTTTCATCCTTTTTCTCATCATGTTTTTCAATCTTTTATTCTCTCCATCTCCTCTCTCCATAAAATAATGTGTTCAAATCGTTGAGATTTCTCAAAATACTCATATTCTCATCCCTCTCATTGTTTATTTTCTCTCAATTGCTTTTCTCACCTTATTTTGGACTCATTTGGATATGGCATTCTTTTTTGTTTTTTTTCTTTTTTCATTTCTTTTTCCTTTTTTTTATTTTTTTTCCGGAAAGGTTTGGGAAATACGAACCCGGAAACTAAAAGAGGATCTTCCTGGCCACGCCGATGAGGTAAAAAAAAAATAAAAATGTAAATAAATAAATAAAATAATAATAAGTATATGAATAAATATAAGTAAGTAAATATAAGTAAGTAAATATAAATAAATAAATAGAGAATCGTAGCTCTATTTATTTTTATGTCTTTCAAAACATGAAGGCAGTATTGAGAACTGATACTCACGAAAGCGTAAAATGTTGAATGGCAGTTGAAACGTTTTATCCCCAGCTAAAACGTTTTTAGAAGGTTAAACTCAATTTTTTTCTTAAGTTAAGTATTAGAATAGGTACTCATTTCTTCTTTTGCTGGTATTATTGTTAATCTCCCGAGGTTGAGGCAAAATTGTAAAAAATTTGTGCCCTAAGTTCAAATTTTTGCTTTCTTAACCAACGAATACATTACTTGGAGGTCGCCCCGCGATTAAAAAGTTTCACCGTAGTTTTTTTTTTTTTTTTTTTTTTCAACCAGCTTTCAAATAGTACATGTACTTGCCCGTTACATGTACAAGATTTTTTGTACTTCTAAATTACACGTACTTTTGTACTTTTGTAACTTTTGTACTTTTGTACTTTTGTATTTTTGTACATTATAGTACAGTCCGTACTTGTGCAAACATACGGACAGTTTAACCTTGTGTACAGTTTAAACTCCGGAAGTTGAGAGAACGTTTTTAAGTGTGAGTAAAAACTGGGGTTTCAACTTTAAACGTTTAAACCGAAAAAACGTTGTCTGCCAACAAATGATAACGGTCTATTCAGTTTTAGTTATCTAGAATAATCATTGGAAAAATAAGGGAGGATTTGTATTTCTACTGAGTTCCTTAGTCTTACAAAGGTACAATGTTGACCGTGCAGTGTCGATGCGTGCCCCAGAGCAGAGAGAGAAGGGAGAGGTACGACAAAATCAGAGCGCTTCTGTTATTCTTATCGTCATAGATTTCAGTAGCGCCAAAATTTGATCTACTGTATTCTTACAAAGTTTTGTGTCGAACGGTACAGATATTGTTATTACCAAAGTACACAGTATGACGGATCAGTACTTCAGTGAAAAGAATGTACTTTGTATGTATAAGTGTAAATGTACAGACCAGGGGTATCTGGTTTCTCGGAACGGGAAGAAATGGGAAGAGTGAGAGGGAGGTCGTCCTTTGAGAGGTTCAACAGTGCAAGTAGTGGAGGTAAATAGCATTTGGCCCGGTTCAGTTCAGTTTGTTTTTGTTTGGTTTTATTTGGTTTGGTTCGGTCCAGTTCGCTTCCGTTCCGTTTAGCTCTGTTCCATTCTGTTCTGTTCGGTTCGGTTCAGTTGGATTCGGTTTGTTTCAGTTCCGTTCCATTCCGTTCCATTCCGTTCCGTTCAGTTTCATACGGTTCGGTTTGCTTCGTTTTGATTTGGTTTCGTTCTGTTCTGTTCGATTCAGTTTGTTTCCGTTTGGTTCTGTTTTGTCCCCATACTCTCCTTTTCCGTTCCGTTTTGGTGTGATTGGTTTTCTTTGGTTCCGCTCCGTTCTGTCATGGGTTTTTTTTTTTGCAATTTGTTTTCCTTTTTGTTATTTTCTTTTATATTTCTTCCTCTAGTTTTTTTTTTTTTTTTTTTTTTTTTTTGGGTTTCTTTTTCTATCTTTTCCCCCATTTTAATTGTTTTTTTTTTTCGTTTCTTTGTTGTTGGGGGTGGGGGGGGAGAGAGAGAGAGACAGGTATTTGCCGTGGATTGGAGTCCGGATGGGCAAAAAGTGGCTTCCGGTGGAAAAGATAGGGTTTTGAAATTGTGGATGGGGTAAAAACCCCTCTTAAGGAATATTAAGTAAGATTTTATAAGGAATAGTGTGGATTGGAGAGGGAATAATAATGTGGTTTTTTTAGGCTGCTTAATTTCCTTTTTTTTTATTTTTTGTTTCGCTCTTTTTTTGTAATATGTTGGACGACGATGTTTTGTTAATCCGATGCAATAATAAGCATATGGTTTATTTGAAGATTTTTTTTTCTTTCCCTTTTATTTTTTTTTCCTTTCCCCCCTTTTTTTTTTTTTTTTCCCTTTCCCTTTTCTTTTCTTCTTTTTTTCCTTTATTTATTTATTATTTTTCTTTTTTTTTTTTCTTTTTGTCGAGTCTGTTTTCGACTTTTATATGAGCGATTGTGGTTTGTGCTCAAACTGTTATTTGTTCGATTATTGTGTACTGGTTGTGTTGTTTTTTGTTTTTTGTATTTTATTTTTTTTGTTTTTTTTGTCTTTTTATTTATTGGTTATTGTTTGTTATTTCTTGTTTATTACTGTTTTCTGTTTGTTTACGGCTCGTTTTGTCGTTTATTTGCAATCATAAATTGTTTATGTTTTTTTTTTAACGGCAGGTTTCTTAAGAGACGAACTTTTAGGTTTAACTTACAATTTGAAACTTGAGAAATTGGAGAATAGACTATGAACATCGGGGGAGAAAATTAGAGGCAACAGTTGAAATGTTCTTGGATGACTTGTGGTTCGGAGTGAAAAGCTTGCTGAACCTAGAGATAGCCGATTCTCCCCGATATAGTTGTAGGACTAGCGTGAAATAAAAAGTGTAGCAGGGGTAGAGCAATGAATATAGATGGGGCCTTAATCGGGTACCGCATGTAATCGAACTCCGAATACTGTTGGGAAGGGAGAGGAAGAGGGAGAGACAGAGGGAGAAAAAAAAAGAGAAGAAAATAGAGGAAAAAAGAAAAAGAAAGTGAAGAGGGAGAGGAAGAGGGAACAATAGAGGAGGAAAAGAGAGAAAGAGAGAGATAGAGAGACCAAAAGAGAAGAAATAAAAGAGGGAGAGCAAGAAGAGGGAAGGAGGTAAAGGAAAAAAGAATGAAGGAAAAAGTGAAATAATGAGAGATAGGAGGGGTTCTTTTGCAGTCAGTCTATGGGGGATAAGCTCCATGGACGTGAGGGAAACAGCCCAGACTAACAGCTAAGGTTCCTAAATAGTATTTAGTGTAGAAGGAAGATAGGATGCAAAAACAGCTAGAAGGTTGGCTTAGAAGCAGCCATTTTTTTTTTTTTTAATCCTTTAAAGAGTGTGTAACAACTCATTAGTCTAGCGTCCTAGCGCCGAGAATGTAAGAGGGCTCAAATACTATACTGAAGCTTTAGGTTAAGTAATTAATCCGACTTGCAGGATAAATTAAAAAGCACGATGGTAAACCATCTGAGTCTTGGGGTACAAAAGGGGTGGCATAACCAACACTGAAAAACAACAATAAAAAACAAAAAGAGCGACAAGAACCCACCCCTAAAAAAAGGAAGCAACAACAAGGAAAATAAAAGCACCCTAACTCAAAATGAAAAGCACAGCAACTCACAAAAACAAAAATACAAACCCCAACCCCAACCCTAACTCAATTAAATATCTACGAAAAACAACCCCGTAAGTCCCCCCAGCCCGGGGGAGCACGTTGAGGGAGTTCCAGAGCACGGCGACGATCCATAACCGCAACAGTCGATCGGAGGAGAATAGAAGCCTGCACTCGTTGTAGAGCCACAGATAAGCGTTGACGGTAAAAAGAAGTAAGGACCGAAGGAGGAGGGCTCCCAAGTCCTCGACGCTCGAAAGCACGTCGAGCACAAGTACGGAGAAACTCGTCCAGTGCAACACCCAAACAACCAAAGATCTCGACCGCCATCGGAATAAAGTCATCCATAGGGTCCCGGTGGGCATAATCACGCTCCTTCGCCTTAGCAGCATCACGAGCTGCCACCCCAAGATGTCGAGCCGCCTGACCAACAACTGTAGATGAAGTAGGGTTCGCCAGAACAATATCACCGAAAATGCGACGGGCACCATCAAGCAAAACAACATCTATCTGACGCGAGGGAATAATATGAGAAACCTCTCGACGCACAGAAAAGCCCCCTTCTGAAGCAATAGTGGCAACGGTGTCTCGAATAGTGTCGTGCGCCTGGATCAAATCTCCCCCATGGGAGCAACGAAGCAAATGGACACCATCGGGCCCTAAGACACGACCACATGCACAAACAAGAGAGCCAAGTAAAAGAGGATGGGGGAGGCCGAGGCGAAACCGAAGGGCAGTGGTGAACTGAGCTGGTGAGAATCGGAGAGTGGACAAAATAGGTGTGGCAAAAAGCCAAGACCCAGAACCAGGTCCACCACAAGAGAGTAGACGGGCACGAGAAGAATCGGAGGGAAGCGCCGTGAGAAGCTCGGATTTAATGGTGGCGACAACCCGGTCGGAAATCGATTCCTGGACACGCTCAACAGATTTTGTAACAAGGGTCGAGAAAATCGGCACATCCACAAGGGAATGGGGAGGAAGAGAACGTGACGCGTCCAATAGAGATCGCTGGAAGGCGAACACACCGTCAGAAACCCGGGGTATAACAGTAGCTAGAACGGGGGTGTCCCCAGCCAAGAAACGGGAAACAAGAGTAGAGGCAATAAGACACCAACTTCCCAAATAGGCAGCTGGAGCAACACGAGCGGTCGATAATAGACCCAACCCCCCAGTAGAGACAGGGAGGGATGCCTGAATGCGGGCTGATGGCCCAGACTCGCGATCAAATGCCCCGCGACCTAACAGAGAGTGGAGGACGTCCATGAGGCGATCGTCAAAAGCCGAGAGAGAGGAGAGAAATGTCGAGGTGGGAGGGGAAGTACGAGTGAGGTAAGAAGGGCGGTGGGGAAAACACCTGGTTAACATAGCAAAAGCAACTTGGGGATCGGGAAGGTGAGGAAGGTCGTCCACTTGGGCTAGATCTGTCTGTAAAGCATCATGAAGGAATTGGGTCACGAAAGTATCTGAACCAAGGGGGCAACCAAGCACACGAATGCCATCGGAGGGAGAAGGGGTTTGAAAACCAGGAGGGGTAGTAAACGAAAGTGGAATATCCTGAGGAGACCAAATAACACACTTCGACGGCTGAACTGAAAGGTTGAGTTCGGCTAAACGTTCCCTGAAAAAATCATATGCCAACACGACTTGTTCTCTCGGCCCAACAATGTGCGTATCATCTGCGACCGAAGGAAAAAGGCAAGAAGGGAAGGCGGCTGCGGAGGCACGAAGGGCCCGGTAATGGGCAAGGGCGAACAAAGGTCCGCCGAGAGGGTCACCTTGGCGAGTGCCAGTAGCAGAGGAGAGAGGAATAATATCACCATCGGCCGAGAAGGAAAGGCTGTTTGTCAAAGAATAGAAAGCCCTCACAAAGGGGAACAATTGGACAATCGGAGATGGAGCCGCCATAAGCTCTGAAAAAATCACGTTCCGATCCACCGTATTAAAGGCATTGGAAACGTCGACTTGAAGGACCAACCAATCCGGATGTACATCCAACAAAGCCCGAATCCCATGGACCACGGCCTCACAACCCCCTCTCGTGGCCACTCCAAACTGACGAGGAGAGAAATAATCATGGAAAGCCGGTTGGAGCTGGAGACATATCGCACGAGCCACCAATCTATATAAAACCTCTCCCACGGCAATAGGGCGGATCCCACCATTAGGTTTGGCGATTGCCACAAGGCGGGACGCCGTGAGAAGATCACAAATCCGAGGGGGAACATCCCCACTAGCTATAAGGGAACATACTCGAAAAAACACATCGAACCCCCGGGCACCCGATTCAGGGGGCAAAACATCGCGAAACAACTCGTATACTGTGCCCGAGGGGCCCCCTGCTGAAAGGTGAGGAGAAGAGCTAAGAGCCTTAATGAAAACCTCCCGATCCAAAGCAAAACCCTCAGAAGGCTCAAAGGTGTGGATGGAAAGGGGTAAAGGGGAAGGGGCAGGGGGGTGGAGAGCTCGAAGGACCTCAATAGTGGAAGAAGATCCGAGGGCAGGGGTGAATGGCTGTAGGGCCCGAACCGCTCGAGAAAGCTCACCAACTCGGCCTAAGTGAATTGCTCGACGATAAGAGGCCGGGACATCCGATGGCTTAGGTGGCCGACGTGGTATGAAAGAGGTGCTCGATACCCGATCCTCATGCTCGGCGTGGAGGGACTTCCAGTCACCCCGAATTAATACTTAGGAAAGTAATTTCCTTATTATTTACTTAACGGTAGGGGAGTGTAGTCAAACCGTAAAGATTGATGGAGTTTTTACTAGTGAGAATGTCGGCGTGAGTAACGAAAGAAGGTGAGAATCCTTCTTGCCGTAAGACCAAGGTTTCTAGGGTTAAGGTCGTCTTCCCCGGGTTAGTCGAAACCTAAGGCGAGGCCGAAAGGCGTAGTCGATGGACAACAGGTTAATATTCCTGTACTACTTTTGATAATGTTGGTCTAAGCACAAAGAGGGTTTTATTAGTAAATCCGCAAAGCATAACCTTGAAGTGTGAAAAATAGAAGAAATTCGAAGCATCTGACGCTTTGCTTCCAAGAAAAGGAAGAAAAGAAAAAAAAAAAAAAAAAAAAAAAAAAAAAAAAAAAAAAGGGAAAGGAAAGGTAAGGTAAGGTTTTTTTTTTTTTGGTTTTTTTTTTTTTTAGGAAAGGTTTTAAAGATATGACTATAAGTCTCGTACCGAGAACAACCACACGTGGTCGAGGATAATATCCTCAGGCAAGCGCGACAACTATAGTCAAGGAACTCGGCAAAATACCCCGATAAGTTCACAAGAAGGGGTGCCTGCTACACGACCACTCTCTCTCCTTTCTTTTCTCGATTTAATACCTTTTACTTTATTTTATTCGTTATTTTTTCAAATTTGAATTGAGTTTTTTGAGTCCCTCTTGGGCCTCTTGTCTATAAGGCGGAGAGTGCACTTTTTCATTAACTATTTTTGACTTTGAGCCTGGTTAGGTAGATGGAGACCGGGGTTCGAACCCTAAAAGGGCGTGCTCTTTTTCATTTTTTTATCTTTTCTCCCGCCTTTTTTCACAAAAAAGGATAAGATTTTTTTTTTTTTTCTACCGTCTGTTGAGTACGACTCAAAGCTATTGTGAACGCTCCATATTCTACAATTGGGTATCTATTATATGTGTAGCACAGGTCCGGTCTCACATGTTGAATTTCCAATAAAAAGAATAATAATCAAATTGAATTAAAAATCTTTGTAAAAGCGTACTATATTTTCATTAGAGCTTATTGTATTCGCTTAGCCAATGTGCCAATAATCGTATGAAGACGTTTACCGGTAGTAATATTTTGATCAATATTCCATTAGGCCGTGCCAACAAGGCACCTCTCGACTACGTGCTTCATTTCGGTTGGTGCCGCATTGGGGTTTGTCGCATTGGTTTAAGTGAGTTACTGTGTTTTTCTTTTTGGGTTTAAGTGCTTTTGTTTTACGCGCTATTTTTATGTGTTCACGTTGCTTTTCTATGTTTTATTTTGCCCTGCTTGTAGTTTTTCAGTTTTGGACATGCCACCCCTTTTGTACCCCTGGTCTCAAATGGTTTTACCATTGCGCTTTTTAAATCAATTTGCTTATCTCTTACGTAGGCTCGTGTTCAGACATTATAGTCAAGTATTCTTTTAAGCGCACGATTTGAATGTAGTATGTGTACGCACAGATGAAATTAATGATTTGTTTGAATGATTTAAATTGTAATATCTATACGTGCGTACTATATCATTGCACAAACTTCTTGGTTATGTTATTACTAAAGAAATTTGCCCGCGGCCAGATTTGAACCACTCCTCAGTACATAATAAGGACTCTCGTCCATTAGGCGTTGCTAGTAATCGTACAAACCTGTTTATTAACGGTGATATATTGATAAAATAAAAATAATAATAAACAAATAAATAGTTCTGTTTTTTTTTTGTTCCATCAGGTCGTGCCAACAAGCTACCAATCAGCCTACGTGGTTTTTTGCTACCGGTACCAAGTAGGTTCCTGTTCAAACGCGAGAATATTCAAAGATTTAAAGCACAAAATTTGAACGCCGTATGTGTACGACCAGGCGTAAATTAAATATGTACCAGCGTACGCGGATGTACAAATTGTACATTCATGTTGTATTGTTGTACCAATATCCTAATATGTGCAAATGTACAAGAACGTAACACTTTTACCTTCGTGATTTATCGTTGTAACGATTGGATATACTTCAACAAAGATTTTTTTGGTGGTTTTCTCTGGATTTGATTCCACCCAGTCTAAAAGCACATGGTCTATGCCACATATAAGGCTATTATCGCTCGTCCATCGTGGATCGTATTTGAAATTTTTAAGTTTACGTACACGTCCAATTTATGGCTACACCGCTACTCGTTATGAGTATCAAAGTTTTTTTAGCCTCGTAAAACATCTTTTCTTCATGCACACCTGTCGGATTATCAATCCGATGATTGCTATTGGAAGGCAAGATTCTCACCTTTCTATTGGCGGTCTCCGGTTGACAATCCGATAAGTGTGCACGGAGAAAATATGTTTTTAGTGGCAAAAAAAAACTTTAACACTAATAACGATGAGCGGTGTACACCGTGAATTGCTACTACACCGCAAATCGTAATTAGAGTAATGAAAAAATTAGAGTACAAAAACTAAAAAAAAAATAGAGTAATGAACGCTAATTATTTGATAGAGCTGTTTCAACTATGAAGTTTACTCTAATTTATTTAATTACTCTAATTTGGCACGCTAATATCCTCCACTGTAAATAAGGTATTCGTACAGAATTTGGCAAAACGTAAAGTTTATCGTCACTATAACGTTTGCACTACGCGGTTTGTTAAAACGCAGTTACATGATAACGGCCTGTATTAAATCATTATTTGTACTTTTTTACTTAATAAAGTACAATTTTGCACGGTCGGAGGTCGTCCGTACTCCACACTATTTAAAACGAACCTATATTAGAATTAAAAACGCTAATTAAACTTTACCTTAAATAGAATAATGAAAAAATTAGAATCATTTACTCTATTTCATGTGATAGAGTCGAAATTTCAAGCGACCCAATTAGAGTAATTTACTCTAATTACGATTCGCGGTGTAGTGTTAACGCTTTTTTCTAGTGTTGTGTATCGGTAAGGATTTGCCTTTTTTCGGGTAGCCGATAATCGATATATCGGTACGGAGATGTGTACGGACCGTACAGATAAACGTACGACTAGTTCACTCAATTGTACGTGTTATTCCCCCGACGCGCCCTTCTCACAACCCCTATCTACTGAGGTGCCTACCAATCAGATCATTTCTACAAGCCGAAAGTACAGTAGCCGACATAAGATATGTACGGCTTTAGTACGGCTCCAGTTAAAACGATGTACCTTTCACATCCGACGCCATGGCTTTGTCCCTTTCTTACTTGGGATCCACTGCTCACCTTCCTATTGGCGGTCTCCGGTTGACAATCCGATAAGTGTGCACGGAGAAAAGATGCTTTTAGTGGCGAAAAGAAACTTTAACACTAATAAGTAATAACGATGAGCGGTGTACACTGTGAATCGCTACTAGTGTTAATATTTTTTTCGTCGCTTAAGACATCTTTTCTTCGTACACACATGTCGGATTGTGGATCTGACGGTTGCGATTGAAAGGCAAAATTATAGCTTCAGATTGGCTGTGTGAAATTCAAAATTGGACAAGTGTGTACGGACAAACTATGTTTTAAGTGGCGAAAAAAATGTTAACACTAACAGCGATACACGGTGTAGTGTCTCGTATAGAATGAGCGTTTGCTTCGCAGGTGCGAAAAAACACAAAATCGAAGTTAAAAGTTGTCGCCCAAAATTTTGGAGAATCTTGCCAAACCTCTATTTAACATGTTTTATAAAAAAAAAAATTAAAAAAATTAGTACGGCTTGGTACGAAAATGTACAGTTTTCAGTAAACACCCTCACGTTGCTCCTGATGGAAGGAGTTTCACCCTAAACCATCAACAAACTGTCAAAATTAACTAAATTTTGGGAATGTCAAAATAATTGCCCACGGCTGGAGTTGAACCAGCGGTCTCCCGAGAGAAGATTAGTAATCCAGGAGGAATACTATAGCAAGATGGGCGCCTTACCACTTGGCCACGCGGGCTGCAGGGATATTGATAAACAGTAAAATTATATACTGTAAAACGTGAACCGTCAAAGATTTTGAAAAAAGTTACGCAAGCTACCGCCAAGAATCTACAGTACACCGCGAATCGTAATTACTAATTAGAGTAAATTACTCTAATTCGGTCGCTCGAAATTTTGACTCTATCACATCAAATAGAGTAATCGATTCTAATTTTTTCATTATTCTAATTTAGGTAAGGTTTAATTAGCGTTTTTAATTCTAATATATGTTCTTTTTAAATAGTGTGGAGTACGGACGACGTCCGACCGTGCAAAATTGTACTTTTATAAGTAAAAAAGTACAAATAATGATATACAGGCCATTATCATGTAACTGCGTTTTAACAAAACGCGTAGTGCGAACGTCATAGTGACGATAAACTGTACGTTTTGTCAGATTCTGTACAAATACCTTATTTACAGTAGATGATAATAACTTGCCAAATTAGAGTACACCGCATAAATTAGAGTAAATTCCTTTTTGAAACAGCTCAATCACATAAATTAGAGTAAATTACTCTAATTATCTTTTTCTCTTTTTTTTACTCTAATTTTTTCATTACTCTAATTACGATGCGCGGTGTAGCATACTATGCATCGAGTAGCGACCTGCCGATACGCTATTCTCAGAATCGGACTCACCATACGCCAGATGTCACAATCGGGTACCCGGATCCGTACACGATCCTTACCCGGCCGGCCGCGTCGGATCCGGAACGGATTCGGGTGCCAAATTTTGGGGGCCGGCCGGATTCGGCCGGGTGATTAAAGAAAAAATAAAAAAAACTCGGGTACGGCGGGTGGGGTAAACAAATGACGAAAAAAAATGAAATTTTCGGAGGTACGTACTACTACAGTACAGTACTTTACTGTACTGTGGGGTGCACACTATCCAGCATTATTGTACTTTCTGCTCTTGGTATAGAGGAAGGTTTAGCCTATTAGGGGAATGTACTGTAATTTTGTTTTTATTAGGGTACGGTTGGGTACGGCCGTACGGGTAGTCGCGAGAAATCGAGTTTCGGTTTAACTTTTTTTTTCGTAAACCCGGATCGGGTACCGGGTAATAATTTTTGAGCGTGACATAACGCTGCCAGATTTCGGTTGTTCAGATTTAAAAAAAAAAAAAATATGTCGGATTCGGGTTTCTGAAATTTTGATTTTTTGCGACCCCTGCCGTGCGCGATGAGGAGCTTATCTGCCGCGACGGATACACCGTGTATCGCTATTAGTGTTAATAATTTTTTCGCCACTTAAAACATATTTTCTCCGTACACATCTGTCTGATTTAGTGATTTTCGATTTGAGATCGCCAATCGGAAGCTGAGAATCTTATCTTTCCATCGCAACCGCCAGATCTAAAAACCGACACGAGTATACGGAGGAAAGGCGACGAAAAAAACATTAACGCTAATAGCAATTCACGGTGTACACCGTGAATCGTTATTAGCCTTATGTACGCTATATCGGCACCCCAAAATTTTGACATTGATACCTTAAATATAATAAATTACACTATTTAAGGACGTGGACCATAATCTGCCACGTCTCCTGGCATGAAATTAGAATGAATGATGCTAATTTTTTCATTACACTAATAATTTCTATACGCTAATAACGATTCAAGGTGTAGTATACATGGACACGTGTAGGTGACAGTGACGTTTGCGACCTGCATACGACAAAATTATCGATATTACTAAGAACGAAGCGTCCGTCTGAGTGTTTCTCTGTTACTTTTCCACGTTTGTGATTGGCTACTTAAATACCGGTCAGTCAAATTTGATTTTTTCAACGTAGTCGTTTTTTTTTTTTTTAGCCGCCGCTGCCATGAGTTTGACGATTCTTTTGACGTGTGTGCCGGGCAATTAAATTTGTTTTTTTCCAGGCAGTCAATTTACTTTTTTTTGCTTGTAGCACGCATTATGCATATAATAATGCTATCGACGCCGAATTGTCAATCCGACGGTTGTTATTGGAAGACAAGAGTCTCACCTTCCTATTAGCGGTCTTCGATTGACAATCCGACAAGTGTGCACGGAGCAAAGATGTTTTAAGTGGCGAAAAAAACTTTAACACTAATAATAATGAGCGGTGTCTATGTTGTTCCTCATACTTTTTTTTTCAGTGCAAACTTGTCGTGATTCATAACTGACGGTTGTGATTGAATGGAATGATTCTCACGTTCCGATCAACATTCTCCCGAAAAAAAAAAAAATAATAATAAAAAAAAAATGGAGCATGTGTGCATGGGCATAGCTTTTTTAATTGGAGAAAAAAAACATTCGACTCAACAATCGATACTCCGTGCAGTTCTAATATTTACTGTCATTTTCCTTATCGTTCCAAAAAGATATAAAGACAAAAGGAGGGATGGGGGGTGGGAGAGAGAGAGAGGGTGAGGTAGAGGGCCAAATGTGGAAAACAATTGGGAAGTAAAATTGGTGAATATTTCCGCCGAAAACTTTTTGTAAGTGATTTTTTTTTGAGGAATTCGGTGAGTATGTCCGAAACTCATGCGTCATTAGTTAAATTCATTCAACTTAAGTGGTATATTATTTAGTAATTATTCAACATAGTATTTAGTAACTTATTTAAGTAGCATATGAGTTAAATGAAGTAATTATTGTTTCCTATTTTTCAGTAGTTTTCGTACGTTCAGTGTTTCCATTTATGTTTCCAATTATTTTTCCTTTTGTTTTCCGCGTATTTAATGGTGAAAATTATAGACTTTCACTCAGTCGATTTATAAACTTCTTGGTATGATATTTTGACGAACGGAAGAACGTACTTTTCACCATTTTTCCTATGTCCATGTGTCAGTTTTAAAGGTTATATCACAAAGCATTTAAAATCTCCAAACTTTATAGATAAAATGTTTTACTACTTTCGAGAAAATATTTATTTAGGGTCAAAATTTTCTAGGTGGAAAATTCTTGACGAGTTTAGTGAATTTACAACCTCTCCTCCCCTCCTCTCTCCCTCTCTCCCTCTCTCCCTCTTCAACAAATCTTGTACACGTTCTTTATAATACAGACAAAAATTGCAAACGACAAAAATATTATGCTCCCTCCTGCCCTGACAACGAACGGATAAGGTTTTACTGTTAAGAGCTCATCACTTTCCACATAACTCAGATGGGCAACGAATTAAAAAAAAAAAAAGTAAAGAGTAAAAACAATCGAGAGAGGTAGAGGGAGAGGGAGATGGAGAGGGAGAGGGAGAGGGGGAGAGGGGAGGGAGAGGGGGAGGATCGACCAGTTGGAGGAGATCAGATCTTCGTGGATCCGAGGAGGAAGGGTGGGAGAGGGAGTGGGAGAGGGAAAGGGAGAGGCAGAGAGAGAGGGCACAATATTTTCTCAGAATCTCAGATATCGTTGACACTTGTCAAATATTGAAGAAGAGAGAAAGATTAAACACTGTATCGAATAACATTTGCTTTATTTCACATTATCATACTTTCCAGCGATATTAGTTTTTTTTTTTGGGCTATATAAAAAGTACCAGTTTTAGAAAAAAAAATCAATTCAATTCAATTCAATTTGATTTAATTTTATTTAATTTAATTTTATTTAATGTGATGTATGATGTTACCAAAAACAACATTGATGAAATACCCTCAAAGAAGAAAAAGACAAAAAAATAAAATGGCCATTGACTTTTGGCTTAAATAGGTTTCAACGACATCCAAAAAAAAAAAAAAGAGGACTAATAAAATCGATATTAAACAAAAAAAAGAAAAATACCAATTTTCTCTCAAAAAGTCCCACTCAAGCCTCTTCCACTCTTAGGACCAGAATATTATTCCCTTTTTCCACGACCAAATTCAAAATTGCCTAAAAAAATTGTAATTTAAAATTAATGGTAACTCCATTCATCCTCTCTCTCTCAAAAAACTTACAAAAAGTTATCGAGGACGACAACGGTACCGATTTCAAATAACTGCTCTACCAAACTCTATAAAACACTTCCAAAATATGTTCATATTTTTTATGCATTCTCTCTTGCCCTCTCTCTCTCTCCCCCATCTATACTACCACCTCGGAATCCGAATCTTGCAAAATCCCGAAAAAAATACCTCGAAAACCGTCTCATTTCAAGGCCCCGTTTCCCTACCCTCCCCTCCCCTCACCCCTCCTCTCCCCCTCTCTCCTCCCCCTCTCTCTCGCTCCTCTCCTCCCCCCTCTCTCTCTCTCTCTCTCTCTCTCTCCTCTCTCGTCCTTCCTTCTATGCCACCTCCTCCGAATCTGAATCTTGGGAAATTGCCTCAGAAATTACCTCAGAAACGGCCTCACTCGAGGGTCCCGGTCCCGCGGAAACTTTGACCATGGCTGGCCTCAAAAGCTTGTCTCCCAAAACGAATCCCTTTCGAAATTCCTGAACGATAAAACCCTCGTGGATCGTGGTCGAGTCTTCCCTCATAATCGCCTCGTGGACCTGGAGGGAACGGAAGGAAAAGAAACAAGAATGAGAACATGAATGGGAACGAGAATGGGAACGAGGATGAGAACGAGGATGAGGAGGATGAGAATGAGGATGAGGAGGATGAGAATGAGAGTGGGAACAGAAACGGGAATGGGAATGGGAATGGGAACGAGAACGGAACAGGGACAAGAATGGGAACTGGAACGGGAGTGAGAAGGGGAATGAGAATGAGAATTGGACGAGAATGAGAATTGGACGAGAACGAGAAGGAGAGTGGGAAGGGGTATGGGAACGGGAATGGCAATGGCGAATGGCAATGAGAATGAGGATGAGAACGAGAATGGGGATAAGTATGAGAACAAGAACAAGAACTAGAATGGGTATGGGAGTGGGAACGAGAAGGAGAAGACGAATGTGAATGGGAATGGCAACGGGAATGAGAAAGGGAAGGAGAACGGGAGCAGGAACGAGAGGAGAATGAGAATGAGAACTGGAATAGAATGAGAAGGAGAACGAGAACGAGAAAAGGGAATGGGAATGGGAATGGGAATAAGAATGAGAATAAGAACGAGAATGGAAATGAGAACGAATATAAGAATAAGAATACGAATAGAAGAAGAAAGGGAAGGAAAAGAAAAAGGATGGGAGAAAAAAAGAGGAAAGAAAAAGAAAAGTGAAAGAGAGGGATAGAGAATTCTAAAAAATGGAATATTAAAAAAAATACAAAGGGAACACTCTTGAGGCTTAAAAGCTGAGCAAAACAGACTAAAAGAAATGAGAGATTGAGAGAATTAAACAGGCTTTACTATATCAAAATATAACAGCATAAAAAATAGACAGAGGTAAGCTACCTGATACATTGCCCTAAAAAACTGTGAAAAACTGTTATAAAACCCAAAAAAAGAACTAAGAGAACCATTCTGAAATTACCACAAAAAGAAAATATTTAGCAGCGTAGATAGTTCACAATAGAAAACAAGCTTTCAGAATTAAACAAACAAAAAAAATAAATAGCGGAAAATAATAAGTATCTCAGCAGAGATGAGAGAGAAAGAGACGGAGAAGAGATAGAGAGAGCAACAGAGAAGGCAGAGAGTTGAAGAGAGAGAGAGAGGGGGGGGAAGGAGAGAGGGGTGAAGAGAAAGAGAAAGAGAGAGGGAGAGCTGGGGAAGGAGACGAGTGAAGAGAGAGCAAAAGAGGGAGACAGCACGCAGAGGAGAGGCGCGAAGAGAGAGAAAGAGAGAGAGAAAAAATGGGGGGGAGAAGGGTAGAGAGAATGAGAGAGAGAGAGTGGACGAAGAGTTGGGGGGGGGAGACAGAGAGAGCACAGAGAAATCCAGAAAATAATAAAACTAAAATTTTAACTGACAGCTTCACAAATAAAAACCTAAAAATTTAAAAACACCAGAAGGGAATACTAAAAAAAACCAAAAGGGGAAAAAACATCTCACGGTTGGGTCAAATTCCTCTCCCGTTGTATCCACACCCATAACTCCAAAATAAAACAGAAAATTTGAAAGAGACAGTTTCACAAACATTTAAAAAAAACAAAACAGACAAAAAAACCCCCAAAGTAAAAGCTCAAAAAAAAACCTAAAACCGCAAAAGAGCCCAAAAAAAAATAAAAAAAAAAACGAAAAAAGGAAAAAGAAAAACAATAAGCCAAACTTCTTTCCGATTGTCTCCACAACCATAATTCCAAAAAATACCAAAAAACTAAAAATTAAACAGATAGCTTCACAAACAATAAAAAAAAAACATGAAAGCCAAAAAAGAAATAACCCAAAAAAACCCAAGAAAAAACATAAAGAATAAAGGAAAGAAAAATTAATCTCACATTTGGGTCAAACTCCTTTCCGGTTGTCTCCACAGCCATAACTCCCATACTCTTCATGGCCTCCACAAACTGCTTATAAATTCCTTGGTAACTGTTATCGATTTTTTGCTCTCCCTCCGTTTCGGTTTTAATAGCGGTTTTTGCCCTTTCAAAATTATCAATCATCGGTAAAAGTCCTCCTACCACTTCTGCTCTCACTGTATTTGCCATCGCCTTCTTCTCATTTTCCGCCCTTTTCCTAAAATTGTCAAAATCTGCGTTTAAACGTAAAAACCTCTCCTTTCCGAGGCTTACTTCCTCTGTTAAACTCGCAACTTGTTGGGACAAATAATTTCTGTCGTTTTCAATAGCTTCCAGTTGAGCCTCGGCTTCAGCGATACCGGTTTCGTCTTCATCTAATACCGCCTCTTTGTATTTTGACATCAATTCTTTCGCGCCAGAAGCTGGGGATTCCGGATGAATTCCCTCCTCTTCTTCTTCGTCTTCTTCGGTTGCCTGTAGAGAGAAAGAGAGAGAGAGGGAGAGAAAGAGGGAGAGGAGGAGAGAGAGGGAGCAATAGAGTGAGTAAAACAAAAAGCAACTAATTACTGTAAAAAGACAAAAAAGACACGGCAAAAAAGGTGAGACAAAAAGACAAGATAATAACAAAAAAAAGACTAAAAAGAGAGCAGGAATCTTCAATTGTAATGCCTTGTCTATTGTAGGTTCTTAATATGGTGCATCGCCCATGATTATAAGAATCACTGAATAGTTAGCATTAACACTTTTTAACAAATATAAACACTAGATTATGTTTTGCAACGTGGCTCATTATGGGCCACCAAATTAAATACAGTGATTAACACTAATCCATGATTTGGTATCAGAAAACACGCAATTGAATAAGAGTTATTAACTGTAGTAGTGACAAAAAGTGTCGTATTCTAGAATGAAAAAGCTTTTTACAAAGAAAAATACAAAGAAACCAACAAAAACGAGCCTTATGTAAAGAAGAGAGATTTCCTCTGTGCAAATATAGATAGAGAATGTATACATTAAAAAAAAAAAAGGAGAGAAAAAGGGACCACCCAAAAATGCAAAGAAAAAGACAAATGTGGTCCAAGAAAATTCATAAAACTAAACTTTTTGGAAAGTGAAAACAAGAAGCAAATTAGAATACTCAGAAATAACATGTTCCCTTGAGTCACAAAAAACCAAGAGCCTTAAAACCTGTAGTCCACCATTCTGGTAGGAACAGTTTCTTTCTCCACTCTCTCCCTCTCTCTCACTTTCTCCGTCACCCAATACCTCTTTCTCCTCCCTGCCACACGCTCCCTCTCTGCCCCTCCGCCTACCCCTAACCCTCTCTGCCTCTACTCCCCTAATTATTTTTAACCAATCTTCTCCTGGCACACACCATATACAAAAGTGTGTGTGTGTGTGTGAGTGTGGATATAATATATATATATATATATATATATATATATATATATATATATAATCTTCTTCTTCTTCTTTTTCTTTTTCATCTTCTTCTACACTTTTTCTTCTTATTCTTCTTCTACACTTTTTCTTCTTCTTCTTTTACTTCTTCTTTTACTTCTTCTTTTACTTCTTTTTTTCTTCCTTAAATAATAAAGTATTGAACTCAGCACTCAAAAAGAAAAAAGTAAAAGAGGAGGAGGAGGAGGGAGGAGGGAGGAGGAAGAGAGGAGGGAGGGAGGGAGGGAGGGAGGGAGAGGGGAGAGAGAAAGAGAAAGGGGGAGAAAGAAGGAAAATAAATATGGAAAGGAAGGGAACAACAGGAATGTCGCCTTTCCGTTGCTTCCTGGAAGCTTCCTTGCTGCTGCCCGGAGAAAAAAAATTGCAGAGTCGTTGGACTTCTGTGAGCTTCTGCTCAGTTTTAACGTTTTTTTAGTTTCGCAAAAAACGGAACTGACGCTTTCATGTGACTGCGTTGTTGTAGAAGGATTAGTTACAGAAAAAGGCACACAGGCAAGGGGTTTAGTCAAAAGAGAAGCCATAATATTTTTCTGATGATGATGTGAAAATATAATAATAACAGTTTTTTTTGTCCTTTCTGGTGATGATAAGAACAATAATAATATAAGCGAGTAAACAGCTGAAAACTAAAAAACTGAAAAACTAATACAATTGATGGGAGAAATTAGGTCTTAAACCCTACTTTACAAGAAAGAGAAAAACCAGTGTAAGAAAATAAAAATTAAAAATGGAGAAAGATTCAAGCTTTAAAATCTTAAGATGGTTATAGAATCTGCAATAATATGAGATGGAATAAATGAAAGAAAGAAGAAAAAACCTTCAATTCCTGCTACAGTACTGCAGAATGATCAGGAAAAACCTTTTTAAAGCTTTCAAATGGAAGCTTCACGTAAAGCGAAGAAATGTTTCCAAGTGGAATACTTCCGCGTTACGTTACGTATTACAGGGAAAAGAGTAATTTTTAGTATTCAGTACTTGCTAATCATTTATTTCGTACTGGACGCAGGATAACGAAGTACTAATTCATTAAACTTATTTGCCATACCGATATACAGCTGTAGAAAGGAGGCGTACGACATTCAGTGCGCTATTACTGTTGTAATGAACAGCAAATAGCGTACTCGTACAATTTTATTGTACAGTTTGGCCAAGAATTTAACGGTATCTTCTACAAATAGTCAAATACAATGAAAAACTGAGCAAGTAACATCAGTTAGAGCGTAATACCAGCTAGTCCTACAAAGATCTTACAAATTACGATCACTGTACGGTTGAAATTTGAGAGCAGCCACGTATGCCGCTTTCCCCAGAAAATGTCACGCTACGCGGACAAAATTTTTACTCCAAACTTGCTACGGAAAACCCACTTGGGTATAAGGGGGCAAAAACCAAAAAAACGTTTGACTACAAGAGTCGAGAAAAAATGGGGTGAGCATAAAAGATTAAACAAACAAGGCAATGCTAACTAAAACAAGTATCCACCAAATATAACTAAAACAAGACCACCCACAAAGGCAACAAATCTACAACCCTGCAAACTAAGGTCCACAACCACAAAGGTCGTGGATGTGACCAAATCCCTTGGGGGAAGATCTACGAGGTCTCGACTAAGATCTACAAAAGTGCTTTGTCGAAGGACATCTGTCACTTTCTTCTTTGCTCACCAAAGGAGAAAACATGCAGGTTGACGGTAGAAAGCTCATAGAAGGCTTGATGGAGGTCTCCCATCACCTCCAAAATCAGAACACTATCGCACTATCTATCGCGAAGAAAGTCTTTGAATAACTTGTCTAACAATTCCATAATGTGTCCTGTAAATACGACAACCTGATCTGCTTTCCGTCTCGAGATGTCACGTCCTTATGCAATAGGATACAAAACGAAACGTGATACGTGATGAGACCCGTGCACACCTTAAGACCAAGGGACCTCCCAATGTCGTGTAAGAAAACCAAGTCAACCCTAAGGGCTCTAAAGACCTTTGGACTAGGGGCGGGGAGGAAGTATACAAGGAACCTCTTTGTTGATGGTGTACCTAGCTTTGACATTGACGGATCCTATTGCATCTACCACCAAATCATGCGCGTAGAAGTACATTCCCTTTTGTATCAGTAATGAAGTATATGAATCCTAGAGTTGCGAACAAAAGGATGGCACTTAAGGAAAGGTGTCAGAAGCAGACTTAAACATGCACGTAAGATAGACGTCAACTAGTCAGCCATCAATTAGAGTTTCCAAAAAGTCATTTAGGTACGCTCCAACCTTCCGCTTTAAAAATAAACGCCGGCGAGAAAGCCATTTGCGAAAATGTAGGACCTCTAATAAATTTCAAAGTCCAACGGCTGCTAATTTTGTTGAGATGTCGTCCCCAAGTTTAGATTTGTTGTTAGTTATGAGAGATGGGAAAAGTGGCACCTAATTTCGGGTGTGAGGCGCTTGTGATGCATGAACTTCTTGACATGGTTGTACTACTTACGCTCCTCTTTGGGAACAATCTAGGCAATAATACGGGGCATCATAAAAAATTGAATCGGAGGTAGTAGAAAGCGCCGCCAAATCCTAATAACCTAAGTATGTAGCTAATACAATTCTAGCCATGGAAATCAAACATGAATCGCAATCATAAATTTCACTGGCCTATTGTTGGCAAAACGGTTCTTTCGGCCGATTAAGAATCTCTTGTCCAACTAGTGGTCTTACATATTAAAACGATATTCATCAAAGTTGTTAAGAGGAAAAAATAATGAAGGCTTTAGCTGTTAATTTTGTGCAAGGTAGGGATGACGTTGAGGAAAACAACGTGTTAGCATAGCAAACATCACTTAAGAGTCAAAAGCCTTACGAAGGTCTTAAGGGTGCCAGAGGGTATCACAACATCACCATTTATATATTTTACAAGTTTTGGAACATTACATCACTTACACAGTTTGTAAACAAGGGGTTTGTCTAAGGCAACCAAAAGCTTGAATATACTCTCTTTAGAAGGCGACACGGAAATAAATAGAAGTAGGTGAGATGGTAAACTCGATAGGCACTTCAACAGATAGGTTATACGCAAACTATCTCCATCTACCGTTGGAACTCCTACCACCCATATTCAATCCTCTCGCACAATCTAACTCTAACATTTGGAAGTAAGTTCACTACCATTAGTATTTCCAAGCCTTTGACGTCGGATGGCAAAGTTCCCAAACATAGCGTTACCTGTACTTAGAGGGATGGCCTTGGGAAGGTCGCAAAGAGGCCCTAGGTGTATGCAATGATGCATTCTAATCATATTCAATCATTCGATGTCGTTTTGTCCCGTTGCGAAGTGTCCCACCGCACGGGTGCCCCTGTAATCTCCCAAATTCCCTATCTTTATCGTCTTCCCCTAGCATGGAGGCTTCCCTCGCCGCCCTTGTCCATTTGTGCCGCACTACAATTCCTTTGTTGAGGTCGTCTCATTTTGGGGCCAGAAGTCCACCTTATGGAATTCTAACGTCATTTGCCCGTTCGTTCATACTTCTCGAGGGTTCCATTGAATTAACGGAGTCCTCCATATGCATCCAGATTCTCCTGTAAGAATCGGTGTAAGAATCGGTTTGGACGGCAGTGACGGCTGAAGCGCATCTTCTTTTCCATCTTATCCACTTATCCTTTCTCTCTCTAATTGTGAGATAGTGATTTCTGTTTGTGATTCAAGATCTCCCTAAGTCTTCGATCTTATTCTAGCTATTAGTTCCCTTACATGCTCGGCGCTTTTATTCACTACCCTATTGCTTCATCCGTCGATATGGCGATCCTTTATTCGAGCAACTATGACCGAAGGGCTTCACAAGGGTCGAGCCCACGGCTGTTTGTTCTTCTTACCCTCTGTCTTACATGATGGCTTATCCTCTCTGGCCTTGAGAAGCTTTTTTTGTCTACATTCTTGCATTTTATCTTTATTTATGGTGTCTATCCTATACTTCGCTCAACTTGCCTCATGTCCTTCTTGGTCGTTCGAAGAGGGTCTCGAAACTTCAATTTTCCTTGGGGGTCTAGATTTCCCTTGCCTTTTAATCCAGTTGGCTAGCCTTGGCCGCGCTTACTCCCCAAATCCCTCAATCTACGAAACACACATGTTCTCTCCCTTGGGACTATCTTTTCCCCTCTCTCTCTCTGGTTGTCTTTTTCTCTTTTGTTTTCTCCCTCTCTCTTGATCACTCTTACCTCTAGCTTCCTCTTTCTGTTGTTCTTGTCGCATCTCTTATGCTCTAGTACACCCAACGTGACCAAAGTTGTAGGAAAGATTCCAGTGGTTTCGAAGACGTTTGGGTAGGTAGTGTAGTCAAATCTCAAAGGAATATCTGCTCTCTCGTGAATTTGTTTTGCCATCAAAACAACTTCCCGAGGAAAAAGAAAACGATAAACACCAAAGGTGGCCTGCAAGTGAATTTTGGCCACGTGGGTGAGGTGGGTGAGAATGGGGGTCCAAAAAAGGGTGGGTATGGTCCTCTTTGTAGGGTAATATCCCCTACTTATGTCTATCTACTCCTTCCTTAACCATCACATTACTTTGTTCTTGCATGGCCTTATTTTTTCTCCCCTGGTGGATCAAGGTCGTGGGTATCCTCTCACCATAATACTGCCTTTTCTAGAATTGACTAAAACGTGAACGGTTTTTTTTTTCTTAAGCAGTTTTCATAATCAATAACTAAAATTTTAAAATTCGGTGTTAAAGGCCTCATTTTGTCTAACCAATAATTTGTCTAAATCTAATGTTTAATTGTAGTAAAATAAACTCAATTAACACGTTTTAAAGCAAGTTTGTGTTATTATTTTTGATGCCCCGACCAAAAGAGTTGAATAAGTCTTGAAATATAGGCACTAGTTTAGCAAACCACCAAAATTTTTTTTATTTTAGTAGTGCCTCTCATTCTCAACCATCCTACCTTGGCCTATATCTATACGTTATGAAAAAGATAAATTTCAAAACATTGAATTTTTCACTACACCGCTCATCGTTATTAGTGTTAAAATTTTTTTCGCCACTTAAAACATCTTTTCCTGTGCACACTTGTCGAATTCTCAATTCGATGGTTGCAATGGGGTGCGAAACTATTTCATCAATTACAAATATTGTTCATTTAACATAAAATACGATGTGTTGACTTATCGGTTCATAATTATTTTAACCATTTTCAATGAAGTTCATGTCCTTTAAATATTGGTATCACAAAGTTCGATTTCACAAACGCAAAATAAGAATTATAGGCTCGAGTTTGAGTTTAACAAGTAATTTTCGACGGATTTGGGCCCAAAAAAAAAAAAAAAAATGGTAATTTTCTTGACCTTTCATTTTCATTAATTTCGATAACGGGTTTAATCGCCATGGTTAAGTTAAGCACATGAATATATGAAGTTAGAAAATGTTCAAAAAAAAAACTAATACCTCCGACTACTGTGTCAAAACATTCTGAAAAAGCTTCCCAAAACAACCCAAACAAACAGGTTTAGGAAATCAACATAAAGTAACTAACGTTAAACGAACAACCCAGATAACCAACCTACCAACACCCACTAGACGATTCAATAAAGAAAAAACGTCTAATTAATAACTTTCCCTTATTAGTCGCTACAACTAATAAATTCCAGGTTTGACTTTCAAAATTCTTGGTCAAAGCCTTTCTTCTTTTCCAAATCCTATCCCACATCCAAAGTCTACAACTTTCACCTTAAGCTCCTCACAAATGCTGGTCTTAGGGAGAGAAGAAGGGGGTCTCGAGGAGGTTGGTATCATGTACGAGGAGAGAGAGGAGGGAAACGAGGTGGGGAGTTTGGAGGAGAGGACCGAGGGCGTGGGGACGGTGGAGGTGGAGGTCGGGCGGAACGGCGAGGTGGTGGAGGGGAGGAACGAGGAGGTGGTGGAGGGGAGGAACGAGGAGGTGGAGGGAAGGAACGTGGAGGTGGTGGATATTGTATTACTACAAAAAAATACGAGAAGAAGCTCTTGAATGAACCGCAAAGTTTCTTGTCACAAAACCAACAATGTCTTTAGGAAAGTAGTCTACTAATGATTGGAGAATTATATATACATGGCATATGGTATTGGGGTAATAAACACTCTAAGGTTTTTCTTTTTTTTTATATAACATATAGCTATAGAATGAGATAGGATGAGAGCGAGGGAAAAATACTTAAAGCGAAAGTAATAAGTGGAGAATGTGGGGGTGAAAAGTTGAAGGAAAGGGAAAAAAAAGTTGCCTACGGCAAAGTTGAAGAAAGACTTGAGAGGTTTTGTACTGAGGGGTGGAGAGAGAGGAGCGAGGAGGATGGTTTGATTACCCCTTTTTCGTACATAAGACAAAATGTTGAACATTAAAGACCTACATTATTTCGACCCAATTGCTATATATTTTAAGCATATAAACTTCGTCAAATATTGTAGCTTTCTTTTAAAAATAATGTATTTTAAGATAGTAGTAGGAGTACCGCTAACTTGTGTTTTTGTGGGGATTTGTCATAAAACATAGGCTTAATATCATAATACACGTAAGGTTAATACCCTAAAAAATACACATCATTTTGTTTGATTGCAATTGAAAAAAAAATGCTTGGGCGGTTGATATAATATTACATAACTACTATTAGTTTTTGTGCTAAACAATTACCTAAAATTCAAGATTTATTCAACTTTTTGTCCAATGCATTAGGAATCAGAAGGCCAACCAGAAAAAAAATCGTTAGTTGAATCCATTTTTTGTGGTTAAACTAGTCACTTTTAACCCTAAATTTGTAAATTTTAGACAATGATAATGAAAAACCGTTTCAAAACCTGTTAGTACTTGTTTTTAAGAATTCATGGTTCTCATATTTGCCAGGTATCCTATAAATGGTGGGAGTATTTGAATGATACTCTTATATAAAAATTTAAAATTCAAATATTGCCAATTTGAGGGGAATTTTTTTTTTTTTCAAATTATTTTTGATTTGCATATCAAAAAAAAAAACTGGTGTAAATCTAAAATCTTTGCCGCAAATCTCATACACTAAGTTTGTGGATTTCGTGGCAAATCTGCAACACTCGGGGAATTTATGGACATTCAATTTGTTGTTCAATAAATTTGAGGATCACACTTTTGACGTTCACGTAATCCACAAGCGAAAATTTCAATGTCCAACAAAATGTGAACGAGAAAATTGACAGCCGAATAATTATAAAAACCATATTTCCATTGTGAATGCCAAATACATATGCCAATATTCGAGCTGAATACAACAAATAGATGTGGGAATTCTTGACATGATGGTCATTATGCCAAACATGAACTACCTCGACTACTATGATTATTGCGAACTTCCAACACTATCTTGTTGTTAGGAATTTTGAGCTTTTGAGTTTTTCTTTTAAATATTTAAATTCGCCTTGGAGGAAGAAAACTATGGGACGGAATGATAGCATTGGTGCTTAGTAATGAGAAATTTTGTTGAATATATTATCAAATTTCCAAATTAAATTTAATGCTCCTGGATGGCTAATTATACATTTTTCATGCTTTACATTATTCAAATCTTAATTGGCTAGAAGTTATCGTCATACACAAAGATGCTACAGTAAATATCATAGTAAAGAACAAACATAATAGTAGAAGAATGAAAACTCAACAAAACGTTTTTATTTCCTTTGATAAGTCATTCTAGTGTGCGTCTTATGAAAGAAAAACATACATTTGCAAATGAACTTGCTCGCTCGGTTGCTGTATCCTTTATTGCATGCACATGTACGTGAATTCCCGGTCGTGCCATTGGAGCATATACCGCCTCCCCCACAAGGCCCTCCTGGTTGGGTCGCATTGCAAAACACTTCACAATCGCTTTTACTTCGTTGATCTTCGGATTTGCACCCAAATGGGAGGCTTGAGCCAAACAGGCAATTGGTTTCCATCTCTTCACATGATGCGATTGTATTGACTCCAATTGGCCTGGTGAAATAGTTGTTTGAAATAATACTGCAAATGTGCTCCAGCATTGTAAAAGAAAAAAAAATAGTAAACCAAAAAAAAATATGAAAACGGTTCTAAATAAAAATTGTTAACGGAGGCACCAACCTCGATTTATACACAGTAATTCATCGAAAAAGAACTCTCATATCACATAATGTGTCTAACATCTTTGCTTTAAAAATTGAAAAAATCTCCACGCACACGACATTTCAACTGGTTAAGGAATATTATATTAGAAATAGAAATAAAATGTTTGAAACCAATATTCTTGACTTTTCATGGACGTTTCCTGAATACGCCAAGTATTTAAGAAGCTACACTAACAGTTTTCCGTATGGAAAACTTAAAACCCTTAAAGAAATGACATTACAAGAAAATTGAAGAACAAAAACAATGTAGATTATGTTTTCGGTTGTTGTCTCCAAAAGTTTGTCTATTAGAGAATAAATTTACATCTTAAAATATACAATGTGGTGTACTTTTTTTACAACCAGCCACTAAATTTTTGTTCGCATTTTGATGAGTAGTCGTTTAAAAAAATCAATAAACATAAAAATAAGAATATGTAAAACCGTTAAAAAAACACACCAAAAAATAGGGAAAAAAAACACCAAGAAAAAGGGAAAAAAACAGTTGCAAAATAAAATGTTCTCACACCACATGGGTTTTGCCACAATTCCTTTCGCTCCTCCTCCCCCCCTCTCCCCCCCACTCGTCCATCACAGATCAACAACTTCTCGAAAAAAAAATGGCAAAATTGTTAATTTTAATGCTTCCATACCATATCGATTCCAATCATAATCTCCTCCCACCTCCACTCTCCCTATTTTTGGTCCATCACGCCTTTTGATTTTCTACAATTAGATATTATTAAATATGACAGAACACAAATAGAAAAGTACAAGAAATAATTTTTTAAATATTTAATTTTTCATAATTGTTATAAATCATTATTACCATTTATCTCTATTAGTCAATTTTTTTGCTTAGTAGAGTAGTAGTTGTAGTTCAGTTTTCTTTAGGCTTTTTTTTTCTTTTCTTTTGTAGTTTATTCTTTTGGGTTGTCCTTTTAGTTCCTTGTCTTTTTGTTTTTTTACAACTAAGGTCAACTCTAAGTTTAGAGTGGAACAATTATACTACACGCAGAAGAGAAACTGAGCCGAAAAATTTAAAAAAGTACATGCAAGGAGGGTCACAACTTCAAAAGCTTGAAGGCCACTAGAATTGCGCACTAGATAATAATCCGTTTTGAAACCGATTAAGGGGCTTATCCATCGGATGTTGACAATAATAGTACGGACAGGTAATAGTTCGTAATGGTAGTAATATTTTGATCAATATTCCATCAGGTTGTGTCATCAAAGTACCACTTGCCTACGAGCTTTATTCCGGTTAGTAGGTTGTGTTCAAACGTTGGGATTCGTCAAAGATTCTTCAAGCGCAAAATCTAGATGTGATATTAAGATTTTTAAAAATGTAATAAATTTTAATATCTATACGTCCGTAATTTATCGTTGTATGAATTGCACTATTATGTTCCAAACGTGATTTTTTCCCGTGAAGGTCAATGGATGGTAAAAGAAGCGCCAGAGGATATGGAGCGTCAGTGGATATCCTTCGGCAAAGATTTTCTCGTTAGTTTCGATAGATTTGAATCCACCTTGTCCGAAGGCACCTCGCATTTGCCAATTGCAAGGTTGTCATCGCTCGCCTTTTATTTCTAAGTGTACCAATTGTACAAGGCCAGTTTGTTGCCAGTGTCCTCTTTAGTCACAAATTGGATAGAATAAGCGATTGCTCAAATTCGAAAAAACAAAAAAATCGGACTGTCAAATTTTTCACCTAAACGCTTGGAGAATCTTGGCATATCTTTAGTAAACATGTTTTATAAAGAAACAAGAAGTACGGATTGGTACCAAAATGTACGGTTTTCATAAACAACCTCACTTTTCGGCTGATGGAGGTTTATCCTAAGAATCAAACAATCAACAATAAATATCGTGAATGTACATTTTTTGATACGGGACGATATCTGTGAAAAGTCGTGTAAATGGTGCGATAGATGAAGGCAACAAAATAATGGCTCGTTAAAGTACGGATAGATGAGTATATGTACCGATAGTAGTAAAGGTAACCGTACCACAAACAATAAACTTCCATGAACGGACATATAAAAAACGCGAAACAATAGTACCGCATTTGAGTAATACAATAAGAACTAACGTATAAATACAAAACGTACGTTTTGCCAATCACACAATTAAAGTGTATTTCAACTCTTACTGCTTATAATTATTATTATATTAATTTCTACGATTTTTTTTATTAATATTACTGCTTTCATGAATCTTAATTAGATAATTAGAGAAGAGTGGATGCTATGAAAAATTAGCTTATATTTTCAAATTGACCACTACAACAAAAGATCGCTTAAACTTGGAGGAATAAAAATCATACAATGTTTTCACAACAAATGGCTTTCGTCACAAGCTCTCGCCCCCACTTGTCCTCCCATACTAGAGAATAATAATAACCAAAACCAATGAAAGCAAAGTAGAAGAAAAATGTACACAATAGGAAGGTATAATGTTTCCACAACACATCAATTTTAGTGACGAACCCTTTTTCCCTCCTTTCTCAATCATGTCACCTAACTTTCCATAATCATAGTTTTCTTAAATAGGAAGAAAAAAAGTCAAAAAAGCTTAACTCTACAAAAAAAAAAAAAATCCTTAAAATAAACACAAATTATAAAACATTAGCTATAAAACATCAAAAGATAAAATTGCAAAGTTTAACTTTACAAAAAATAGAAAGTACATTAAAAAAAACACAAATTATAAAATATGGCCTATAAAACATCAAAAGATAAAATTACTCTTATTCACCTTTCCTAAAAAAAAAATTGTTCGTATTTAAGGATCTATAAATTTTTATTGTAACCTAGTACAATTAAATATTATGATAAATGATTACTTTTAATAATAAGTATAGATCATTGTTATTTTTCACTATTATGAAAAGTATATTATTATTGGAATTCAGTTATTGTTATTGAATTCATTTATTGTCACTATTTTTACAAGTATTATTACTTACAATTGTAATTAATATTGAGTATTGTACTATATTCATAAGATATGATTTTTACTATTTTGTTATTGTTTACTTTTATTATTATCACATATTAGCACTATTTATTATTATTTGTTATTAATAAATATTACTCTTGTGATTGTTTGGTAATATTGTTAACTATTTATTATTTAACATTAGATTGTGTATGCATACAGATACAATACTTTTAACTATCAAATAATTTATTTATTTATTTATTACTCGATATTTTTGAAGTTAATAACTTAATTATTATTTATACTATCATTTTTGCTATTGTATTTGTTTGTACTGTTTGTTAATGTTATTGTTAAAAATCAACCTTTATTAGTATTTAATATCGGCAATTTTTTTTGTTGATTACATATTTATCTACTTATTGAAAACAAGTGTAAATTGCAATTTTCAATATATTTTGTTTTAAAATTTAACTTGCATTTTGAATTTTGAAACATGAATAAAATAAAGAAAGAAAATCTTTGTTTTTTAATAGTTGCAATCGCCTTTGAACTATATATTTTTTTTAAATCTTTGATGTGGTGAAATTTGCTTGAAAACAAACCATCACCATTTAGAGAACACGTTTGATGCGCAAGAGAACCATGTTGCCATGTATCTTACATCCATGTGAGATTTGCCAGTTGACCTATGGAAGATGGAATGCTTCCACTCAATTGGTTGTTGAATAGAAATCTGTAACATCGGCCATTCTCCTCTCCCTCTCCCCCCCGTCCCCAGGTGCCTCCCACTTACTATGAGCTACAAGGCTATACAATAAAAATAAAACTCAGTAAGAATATTCAACAATTAAATGTGATAAGTTTTTACCAAATACACACCTTACAAAAATTGATTAATATAATTTTGTTCAATTTTTTTTAATCTAATGGATTTCACCCTCGCTTTCTATGGTCCTTGTTTTTTGTTTCCTCCATCAAGTGACTTGATATTCAATAATTGGATTTCTTTCAAAATAAAATAAAATAAAATAATAAAGTTTAGCTTTACAAAAGAAGAATGCAACTTCTTTAAGAAAAAAAATCTCAAATATTGACGATAAAAAATAAAACAATGAGATTTTATGGTTCTCTTTTCCCCATTAAAAATGAAGGACTGATTACTTGCTATAATTCAATACAATTTACCAACATTATTACCGTGTGTTGAGAATTATAATAATAATTATAAATATTGTCTAATAATTATATATTATTGCAATTTGTTTTTTTGCGTAATTGTTTGTTATTACTATGAATATTTATCACCATTATATTTTTGTTCAAGATCCTTTTTCACCCTTTTAGTATAATCATTTATTTGTACTTTTTAGTATTATTTACGCTTGCTTTGATGACTATTTATTATTTCTAACTGCGTTATACAAAGTTATTTATTACAATCAATGGCTATTTATTATCTAGAACGTATAATGATTTTTTTTTTTTATTTATCATTATTCATTATAATACATCATTGTTATGACGAGTAAATATGACATCGTTATTCATGATCCCCTTCATCCCTTTCCCCCTATCCTCGGGGTGAATCTATATTGGGGTTCTGACTGTCAAGGGGTCAGTCACTTGGGTTTATATCAACTTGGAGTCGGCACTATCTAGATTAGCTTCTTTTGGATCTGCATACTCTGAGGGCCAATGGAGGTCTTAGAGTTTCAATGGACGACGGAATGCTTCCACTCAACTGCTTGCCAAATAAATCACTGTGAGACACCGCAACCCCCATCATACCAAATTCCACGCGGGTGCCTCTTAGTTATATGGGCTCTCCCCATTCTCCCTCTTTTCCTCCTTTTCCCCTTCACCCCTCCCTTTGTTGATAAGATCGCTCATCCTTTTCCCCCACCACCCCCGTTTGTCCTTAAAATTTCACTCGTTCCACAATCTTTTTCCATTCCCTCCGGTCCCCCCCCTCTCCTAACGAGACCATTCATTCTCTTTTACCCCCTTTCCCCCTCCTCCCTCTCCCTCACCCTCCAATTTCCCCTTCCTCATGCCTCCCTCACCCCCTCTCCTTAAAAATTCCATCATTCGCTTACCCACACCTCCCTCCTTTCCGCCCTCGCTCTCATCATGTATACCAATGTAGAAATCAACTTCTTTGGTCTTTGAACGTAATCCCTCATTCCCACCCTCCCCCCTAATCCTCTCTTATATACTTAAAGACATGTTTTCTCTTCCATCCCAACAATCGTCACCTTTCGTATCCACCAGCAACCTCTCTTCTCCTCCCCACATGTTCTAAAATTTGATACAACAATTCCCCTGTCCTCCACCAAAAACCACCACCAAAAACCACAAGAGCAATTCCCTTGTCCTCCACCGAAAACCTCCACCAGAAACCAAAACCATTTAGAGAACACTTTTGATGTATAACATAAACCATATTGTCATGTGTCTTACAAGTGTTCAAGGGATTTCAGTCGACCGATGGACGACGGAATGCTTCCACTCAAGATGAATGCACTAACAGCTGGTGGTGACTGCCAGAAGCGTGATGAGAGGAAGAAAAATAAAGATAAACCTTATTGGAACTTTGGTGGAATGAGAGGAAGAGGAAAAAAAAGGGGAGCTTCGAAAGGAGGAGCTTGCTTCTTTTGCAAGGAACGGGGTCACTATATGGCGGAATACCCTTGGCTGAAATAAATTAGAACTTCGAATGTGAATGAGGAGGAAGAAGGGTGAGAGGAGAAACACGATGATGATAGTAAGGAGCTTCTCCACATTGGTAGTATAGGGAAGAGAGAAAAACACACAAATTCCACGAAAGCAACATTGTTTTTGGAGGTATAAATGAAGTAAAGAGATAGGAGGTACTTGAGGGAGTTAAACATGATGAGGATGTCAATGAGTGTAGGATAAATGACTTAGAAATGAGAAAGCAAGATCTAGAATTAAAATTGGAAGAAGAAAAATCAAAATATTGAGGATATTCTAATAGATATTTCAAGGACAGAAAATTGGTCGAAAAAAGAGACTTCAACAGATTTCAAGGAAAGGGGAGAAGTAAATCTAGAAGGAGCCTTAAAGGATAGGGGAGAAAAGGAAAATTTAATGAAAGGTTTAGGTTGCCAGATAAATCACTGTGAGACCGGGCAACCCCCTTCATACCAACCCCCATCATACCAGATCCCACGCGGGTGCCTCCTAGTTATATGGGCTCTCCCCATTCCCCCTCCCTTCCTCTTTCTCCCTTTCACCCCTCCCTCTCTTGACAAGATTGCTCTTTCTTTCCCAACTCCCCTCCTGGGCACCTCCACCACCCCCGTCTATCCGTACAATTTCATTTGTTCCCCCATCTCCTCCCCTTCCCTTCGGTCCCCTCCCTCTCGTAACAATATCTCATTCTCTTCTACCCTTTTCCCCCTCCTCCCTCCCCCTCACCCTCCAGCTTCCTTTTCCTCATGCCCCCCATTCCTCTCCTTAAAAATTCCCTCATTGACTTTCTTTCACCCCTCTCCCTTCGGCCCTCACTCTCATATATAGCTTTATAGATATCAACTACCTTCTTTGGTCGTTGAACGTAATCCCTCGTTTTCCACCTTCCCCCTCCAACCTCTCTCATATACCCAAAGACATGTTTTCTCCCCCATCCCAATAGTCATCGATAGAATCTTTCGTATCCGCCTTTCCCCTCTCCTCCCCTCCCCACCCGTTCTATAATTTCATGCAGCAATTCTATTGTCCTCCACCACAAACCAAAATCATTTAGAGTACACTTTTGATGCATAGCATAACCATAGTGCCATGTGTCTTACAATTTTTTTAGGGATTTCAATCGACCGATGGACGATGGAATGCTTCCACTCAACTGGTTGTTATTTAGATATCTGTGAGACCGAGCAACCCCATCACACTAATTACCCTGCAAGTGCCTCCTACTTCGTATAGGCTACCAAGGTTATACACCAAAAAGAAACAACTTGTAAAAAGAATGAGCAACTACATGTAAAATTATTTTATCAAATACCCATCTTATATTTATTAAAAAACATAAGTTTGTTAGATTTCAATTTGGATCTTGTGGTTTTGACCCCTCTCTCCCCCACAAATATAGAAAACTTAAAAAATGGTAAAAATTCTTTCAAAATTTAGAGCGTTTTTTTTAAATAAGTTGGAATATTTCAAAGAATTTACAAAATTATAATTCTAACCCCTCCCAAACATCCACCCGGCGTCCTCATCTCCCATCCCTCGTTGGGTCCCCAAATCTCCCTCGCACTCCGCTTTTTGGATTCTCTTAAACGGAAACATAAGATGAAAAGAAAAAACAAATCTAACTTGCAATTCCCTATTTTTTGCATTTTGGTTATGCCATCACCCCTTATTTTATTTTTTGTTTGTGCATGAGATGTAACTCCCCTCCCTAGGTTCACTCACAAAATTTGAAGTTTTGTGAGGTTGCCAATCTCCTCCGCAATTCTCCACACCAACCCTTTGTAGAATACAATTCTGCACCCTCCCTCCTCCCTCTTATTGGTCGGTGAAAGACATCCACTTGACCTATTCCCCCATACCATTTCCCGCCATTCTTCTATAGCCAAAGAGATAATTTTCACCCCCTTTTCTTCGTGGTCGAAAAATTTCTTGATTCTCACTCCTATCCGCCCTCACCACCTTCTCACCCCTCTTAGATATCCAAAGAGATAAAGTCGATACCAACACACTTCTTGATTGGTCGTTGAACGCGATCTCTCATTTCTCCCTGCCCCACTCCCCCCTCTCTTAATTTCCCAAAGACATGTTTCTCCCCCACCTTCCAGCGGTCATAGATAGAGTCATTTAAATCCCTCCCTCTCCTCCCCTCCCCTCCCCTCCACCCTCTCTTTCGTGCAATTCGATGCAAGATTCCATGCAGGATTCAGTGTAGATTCACCTCAGTAGAGAGTGCATTCCCCTCCACTCTCCTCCCCTCCCCCTCTCCCTCTTGAAAAGTAGAGAGTGCACGCAGAGATACACGCGATGGGAACCGTCGCACTAGAAATGCCATCCATCGCATTTGATTTTGGGGAAGTCCTTGTTCATGATGGCCGCCCTCACCGCCTTCAGAGCTGACCCTGCAACAGCAGCAGCAGCGACAGACACGTCAGAGGAGTGAACGACAATAAGAAGAACAATGAGAACAACAACAATTAGAACAACAACAATTAGAACAGCAACAATAAAAACAGCAACAAGTAGAACAACAATTAAAACAACAACAATAAGAACAACAACAATTAGAACATCAATAAGAACAAAAACAATTAGAAGAACAACAATTAAAACAACGACAATTAGAACAGCAACAATAAGAACAACAAGTAAAACAACAATAAGAACAACAACAATTAGAACGAAAAAAAATAGAACAACAGCATTTATAACAACAACAAGAAGAACAACAACATTTATAACAACAACAATAAAAACAACAACAATTAGAACAACACCAATTAGAACAATAACAATTAGAACAACAACATTTAGAACAACAACAATTAAAACAGAAACAATTAGAACAGCAACAATAAGAACAACAACAAAAAGAACAGCAACAACAAGAACAGCATGAATAAAACACAATAATAAGAACCACAAACACTTCAAAGAAGCGAATTAGACTCGTGTTTTGCTTGTGTGAAGATATGGACCACAAACCAAGAAAGGGGAAAAGGAAGGGTAAAGGAAAGGGAAACCTACTGTCAGGCTCCGGCATGGTTCCGAGGTAGTATCCCATTACGAGTGCCAGCAAATCAAGATTAGCACTGTCGCTATGACCATAGTCGTAGCCATGGCTAACCACTCGCCACGTCAAAAGGATACAAACCTTTTTTAAGCAAAGGCCACGAGGAAGATTTGCTATTCACATTGATTAACCGTTTGACGGTTGGAAAACTGGTCCGTTCATTTTCTTCTTCCGAGGTGCAAAGCAGTTTCAGGCATCAAAAACGGAACCGAAGGAGGTATCTTTCTAACTGCCTTACGCAAGATTCAACATAGAACATGTAGTTGGGGGATTGTTTTGTTTTACATGGACTAATCAGTATATAAATAAGGGAACGTTGTTCACCCCTCTGCGAAGCCTTATATAGGCGGTAGGCGGTGTGTCTGTCATCGATTTTTTTCATCCGTCCGCAGTACGGACCACCGTACCGCTGGCACACCGCTGTACCGCTGGCACAATGTCATGGTGCCGCCCGTAACGCCGTACGAATGGCGTAATCTTACGTTGCCAGTTGTCGGTGTGCAGACCCCCGTCCGGCTGGCATACTCTAACATTGCCAACCGTCGGTGTGCAGAGATTCGTACGGTTGGCAAAATTTAACGTTGCCGTGCGTCGTTGTGCAAACCGCCGTACTGATGGCGTAATGTAACATTGTCGTGCGTCGTGTGCATACCACCGTACGGATGGCGTAATTTAACATTGCCAATCGTCGGTATGCAGAGCGCCGTACGGCTGGCGTAATCTAACGTTGCCGTGCGTCGGTGTGCAGGCGGCCGTACGGATGGCTTAATTTAACATTGCCAACCGTCGGTGTACAGAGCGCCGTACGGCTGGCGAAATTTAACGTTGCCATGCGTCGGTGTGCAAACCGCCGTACGGCTGGCGTAATCTAACACTGTCAGCATCGCCAAGAGTTCGCCGTACAAACTATCGGCAGTAACGGCCCCTAAAAAAACGTTGTTAAAAGTAAGCGCGGTTCGCCAAAAGTGGCGCATAGTTTGCAGATTGCGAAAATTTAGCATTTGTCCGAATTCATTTTGTACGTCCGTAGAATTCATGACAGTCAAAACAACATTTATAACATTTGTACGCCTATTCAAGCTGAAAAGTAACTGGCTCAACAATACAAATTTGGATGCGCTGAACTTTGGAACGGCTGTTCCATTTCGGCTACTCAACCTACAGGTGTTCAAAGACAACTTTACTAAGGTAAGATGATTTATATACTGATGTAGGATGTACAATTACAATTTCAAAAAAATCGCTTTTTTCATTTGAAAGTGGGGTTTGTTCAACATTTGTTGGTGTACACAATGCACATAAAAAATGAATTTCCTATTTCAAAGTGGTGTTTGTTTATGAAAATGGTGCAAAATGTGTAGATATGAGTAGCGTACTTTAATTCACTCAACGTATGATAAATCATTGTTGAGTTTGAAAGAGATTGTACTATTGTAGTATGAAAGAGTTTGTAATGTGTTTGTGCTGTTGCATTGAATCATGTCATAGTTCATGTTGTAAAGTGTGTAATCCACAATAGTACACTTTTTAGTTGAACATGAACCGATAAAGTTAATTAGCACATGGAACGCATGACGGTACAAAAGTGACATTTGGGCTTAATAGGAATGATGTGTTATGTTTTCAAGTTGTTTATTGAATCGTGTTATGGTTGATGGTGTAACATGTGTCGACGTTAGTACGCCTATTTTAATTGAACATAAATCGAGATAGTTAACTAGCACGTAAAACGCATGAAGATTTTACCTTTCGGAAAAACGTTCAAGAGTGGCATTTGGGCCTAATAGATGCTTGAACCTACAACTGAAGAAATACAATATCATTCAGGTGAGCTAAAACAATCACTTTATGGTTATTGTTCTATGTATATTGTATGGGAATTGTTAAAAAACTTTATGAAATGACGACATTGGTTGTCCTCTTAAGTCTTTCGATATGTTGGTAGGATAGAAACCCTAAAGTAAAAAATTTCCATGAAAATGTCGTAAAATGTGTATGCTAATATGATGGTTTTGAGTTTGAAAAATGTAATAAAAGTGAGTAAAGATGAATGAAAATATAATTTGTTATTTATTTATGACGTACATATAATCATTATACCATTTGTTCACGTGGCAAATAAAAGCTTGATAAAAATAGAATGAGATTTGCCAGTGGGAATTGAAAGACATGTATTGACTATATTTCATGCGTGGACGCAGGGTCTAATCCGCCACATGGACAACCAACCGCCACACACACTTCTACTACGACCCAAAATACAGCAAATCAACGCGAAGAACGGTTGCGCAAAGAGCGTGAAAGAAAGAGAGTTACACGTGCAGCAGAACAAAGACGGGATGATGGTGTAACAACACAATCACAACGCAACGACGCACAACGAGCAGCACCAAGCGCGCGCAAGAAACCTCGGAAGAACGACAACATATCCAGTTTAAAGACCGTGAAAGAAAACGAGAAAAAGGTGCGTTTGTGTGGTTCATGAAACTATGTTGTGATTGTAGTATAGTCACAAGTTTAACACATAAAGCAATCTGATCGCGAATGTACGCATTTGAATGTTTAATTGAAGAAGCTCTCATGAAAATAGAAAAGGTAGACTACTTCAACTTTAAAAGAACATTATTCATTTTAAACGTAAATAAATTATTGTTATATTTAAGCTTTAACAATAAAATAACGGTAAAATAAAACGCAATAGAAGTAGTGGAAGGAGAAATTGGAGTAGGTCCAAAGTAGTATACGTAATTACCACATTGGACATGTGGATGCAGTTAGACCCACATCGACGAAAGAAACAAGTGTTCAACGCAATGAACGGTTACGTCAAGAACGTGCAAGGAAACGAGCACAAGAAACCCTTGAAAAACGTGAAGAGCGACTATTGAAATATCGACAACGAAAACGTGCAAAACGTGCGCTAAATAATAACACTGCAAGCGGGGTGGCAAGGGAAAACCTTCGAGACGTGGAAGAGAACCATACGGTGAACTTAAGGTTAAGGGAAAATGACATATGGACAACCGAAATAGGTACTATTTATGTCGAAGAACATTTTGCAAGAATAAAACACAATATATGAACCACAGACGCGTCAAAGAAGCGAATTAGACTCGTGTTTTGCTTGTGTGAAGATATGGACCACAAACCAAGAAGGGGGAAATGGAAGGGTAAAGGAAAGGGAAACCTACTGTTAGGCTCCGGTATGGTTCCGAAGTAGTATCTCGTTACGAGTGCCAGTTGGAGCCTGTCGTTATGACCATAGTTGTAGCCATGGCTAACCACTCGCCACATCAAAAGGATACGAAACTTTTTTAAGCAACGGCCACATGGAAGATTTGCTATTCACATTGATTAAGGGAATTGATCATGGGAGTGCCTGTTTTGGTTGCGCACAGTCACGTCATTTTGTCATAAATGGTACGTTCAAAGTACATATTTGTACAAGTAAAGCATCGTTGAGTCTAAATTTGACGGTCAATCGGTTGGACAACTTTGACTTTCAAAATATTGTTTCAACCGCTTAAACTTTTGTCGCGCTTGCGAACGTCGACCGTTATAATAAAATTAGCAATTCACACGGCAGGCGAACGTTTACGGTAATAAAATTGTGGCAACAAAAGTGTTGCAGACAGTCACTTTTTGTCGTTACGTGAACTCCACGGTGAAAGCACGTTGGACATTAACATAGCCACAAAATCGAAAATTTAGTCGTCTAAGCGTTACATTGAACTTAGACGCAAACTGAAACGAAACCTCTTTAAACTGAAGGACTGTAAGTCTTGTACGGAAATATTAAAACGCACGAAATGAAATTTCTCTGACAATGTAAGAATGTTGATTCATAGATAGTGTCGCTCGATTTCGTCGCGCGTGACGACGCACATTTTTTTCATTTATTTTAAATTGATACTTTTACGCCGGTTCGTTATATTATAGTGTACAAAGTTTATTTCGTTTCGTGCGTTTTAATATTTCCGTACAACACTTACAGTACTTCAGTTTAAAAAGGTGTCGTTACAGTTTGCGTCTAAGTTCAATGTAACGCTTAGATGACTAAATTTTGATTTTGCGGCTAAGTTAATGTCCAGCGTGCTTTCACCGTGGAGCTCCCGTAACGACAAAAAGTGACTGTTTGCAACACTTTTATTTACACATGTGGTTGCCGCAGTTTTGTTACCGTAAATTCGCTGGTCGTGTGAATTACTAATTTTATTATAACGATCAACGTTCGCAAGCACTGCAAATGTTTAAGCGGTTGAAACAATATTTTGATAGTCAAAGCTGTCCAACCGATTGCCCGTCAAATTTAGACTCAACAATGCTTTACTTGTACAAATGTGTACTTCGAACGTACCATTTTTGACAAAATGATGTAAGTGACCGTGCGCAACCAAAACAGTCCCTGCCATGATCAATTCCCTTGATTAAACATTTAAAGTCGGAAAACTGGTCCGTCCATTTTCTTCTTCCGAGGTACAAAGCAGTTTCAGGCATCAAAAATGGAACCAAAGGAGCTATATTTCTAAACTGCCTTACGTACGATTCAACATAGAACATGTAGTTGGGAAATTGTTTTCTTTTACATGGACTAATAAATTCAGGAAAACCATCGCTGAGATTCAAAATCGAAATAAATGTTATTTCAACACTAACGATGGAAAAACCAGCAAAGCCTGACTAAAGACAAACCTGGCAGCTGTAATTGTTAGAAAATGTTGAAAAAAACGTAAACGTAAACGTAAACGTAAAACTTGGAAGAATCTCGAAGTGTATTGTAACGTACGAAACCAGTACTAAACTCGTACTGGGAAAAGTACGAAATCCGAGTAGGAGGCGCACGAAAAGCGTCCAACGTCGTTTATATCCACAAAGAGGTTAATTTATACGACGATGGAAATTTTTCCTCGCGATGTATCTTCGAGTTGTTTAAGGGAACTTCGTACGCTAAAACATCATTCATTAACCAAAGAAATAAAAATTGTTAAAATTCTTGGATTCAAAAAAAGAATCTCCAAAACCACGGGAGAGCTACACCGCGAATCGTTATTAGTGTCAAAGTTCAAATAGTGTTGATGAAAATTTACCGTAACTAATGCTAATTAAGAATTTGGTTTTTTTTTTTTAAAAGGTGTATTTTAATTTCGGCGTTTATGCTAATTTTAGAACAGCAGAAATGAAATATTCGCCGTACGATTATATACATTAATATATGTATCCGTACAAAATATTAGAAATCGTACGCCGTCGTGAATTTAAAATATCCTTACATGCTATACTAATTTACGTGTCAGGCTAATCCCATTTTTTTAGCGCACGTTCCTATGCGTGCGCGTCTGATTTAATTCATTTTTAGTAAATTTCACTTGAAAAAAGTACATTTATGTACGGTCTGACATCGACCTTACACCACACTATTTATATTTTATTGTACTTTCGGGCTTTACGCTATTTTGTAAGGCACCTTAATTAACGTCAAGGAAAAATTAAAATCATGTAAAAAAAATCAAAATTTTTAGAACCCAAATTAGTGACTTTGACACATTCGCGGTGTACCTTGGAAAATTTTCGTTAGGCCTGAGCGAGTCTGTCAATATTTGGCAGGTAAAGAGTACAGAATCGCTGATCTGACAAAAAGTACAGAATTGCGGAAAGAGTATAAGGGTGTGTCCCCATGTACTTGTAACTTAGAGAAATTATTTTGTATTTTAGCGCGGATCCGCCGGACCCGGTGTTCAAGTGTCCCTATGTCTGTAAGGACGAAATCGTAACTTACGCTTGTGACGATTGTATACGTCGACAGTACCTGTGACGGTTGTCAGCGTCTACAATCTGTGGTCGCACGTTGTTTTTTGTACCTGCGTGTGACGTCGCATGTCTTACCGTGACATTGTAGACGTAGCGCCTTCCAGCCTGTGCAATTTCACGGTCGAAGAAGATGCGCTTTGTCTTCGGTCGCCTGTCTGCTCGACGTGAAATGGCATCGGAATTTGAAGACCCCTGCAAAAAAAGAAATCCGTACTAGACGAAAACGGACAAATCCAAACAAATTGTGTACTTGTCTTTGTCGTATTAGAACGCAAACGGACAAAACATAGCGAACTATGTACCTTTCTTTGTCCTTGGAAATCGAAGGATTTTTGTCAAAATTTACGGCACGTGCGAAAATATGTTCCTATTTGTCAATCGAAAAAACCTAATTTTAAATCACATCGCGCATGTGTTTTAAAGATAAGGTTGAAGATGACGTTTTTTGTCGTCGAAGTGGGTCGAAAAGCACAAGACGACAAATTTTCGTACATCCTAAGTTCAGGGATGACGCAAATTGTACTCTACAAATTTGCGATTCCTTCGTACGGTTGCAACTTAGGCAGTACGGCGCTAAGTTTTACGGCAAAACGACAGGAAAAAACCCTTACTTATGCACATGGGGACACACCCTAACTGTTCTTTCCCATTCACAAAGGTAATTGGGAATGAGTGCGGCCATGAAAGTATTTAGTACGAATAGGAATCCGGTTGATGCATGTCTGCCGTCGATACGGAGCAAAGTACAATACTACACTGGAGATGACGCAGAAAAGTACGATACTAAACCGAAGATTACGCAGAAAAGTACGATCCACAAATTGAAAGTCACAAATTTCGTCGAATGGTATTCGTCGAATTTTGAATAGTCGTCACCTTTGACGAGCTGGCAGTCAGGGTTCGTCCCCATGTGCTAAAGTATCGACTTTAATCTGTCGTTTTGACCCAAAACGCAGTTCCGTACGAGAAAAACTTTAGTCGTACAAAAAAATCAATTCTTTAAAAGTACAGCAAACGTCAAGTCGATACTTTGAATGTACTTCATTTTTGTCGTCATTTTAACAAATTTTATCGTTTTCCTTTTTTTTACCCCCGGGCAAGAGGATCCAGCCTGTCAGAAAGCTAAAACAAAAATCACCTCGCGAGGTGATTTCAGGAGAAGTACCTCCCAAACAACGAATGCAAAACGGCCCACGCACGCGACACACGAATGGAAATTTTTTAGGACGAGGGAAATTTTTCTCCCTGCCCGTCACGTGCATGTACGGAAAATACGAGGATGTACGGAAAAAATCTGCAGGGGTCGCGGACCTCCACTTTCATTCATGGGGTCCTCGATAGAGTTTTGCGTTGTCGTCGTCTCTCCCCTCTCCCTCTCACATTATCACTTTTATCTCACGCTTTTGGAATGAGGCGCGACAAAACTGGTATGAAATGAAAGATATTTAAAAAAAAATAAAAATTGACTACTTTATGTACTTTTTTATGGCAAGTAGAGCGAGAAAAGTTGAGAAAACGAAATCGGGTATCCATGGCTGAAAGATCTTGAGTCTGTGACGTCGACGCTGTCACAAGTGAGCGTGACGTCACAATGTTACAAAACCCTAAACATATGCCATGTCACAAAATTACAAAAATCTAGACGTCTACAACTGTCACTGTTTTTGTTGGCGTCACCAATTTCGCAGTCGTCGTCAACCGTCACAAAGCTGTACCTACGTCTACAACCGTCCCATTTCAAAGTTCCGATTTCATTTTCGCACATAGAGACGCTTTTCAAAGTAGTACGGAACACTTCACTACAGTCCAAAATACTTTTTCAAAGTATCGCTTACATGGGGACGTACCCTCAGCAGTTTAAACGGCATCAAAAAACGTCGCTTTGCCGCATTTCTTGTTCCTAAATGCGACAATTTTAAGTGGTTCCGTACACTCCGACGAAAATCTGGGTTTAACGCGATTCGTTCAGATTTTAATAGGATTTCACTCAAAATTAAGACTAAAACCCGAAAAAGGAGGTCTACGTTTTGTTTACGCATTTTATTTCAAAAGTTTATTTTTAGATTTAGTATATTTTTGGATTTAGCCATAGTTGTTCACGGCGTTTCGTGCGAACGATTTAATCGCGACGAATTATACGTAACAAACGCATTGAACCTTTTGAAAAAATCGTTAAAATCGTTAATGAATTTTCTTCCGTACAATTCCGTACAGTAAGAGAAATTGAGTTTTACATATAACGCAGTTTGTACATTGTCCGTACAGTTCCCGTCTCTTTTCGTCATAGTCCGTACAATTTAATTACAATTCCGTACGTTTCCCGTTAAATTTCTGTTCAGTTTACCGGACAGAAAGTACGACGAAGTGCAACGTATCTTTTAGTCAAATTCCGTACTTTTTTGGTACAAAACCGTACATTTACTGTACATACCGTACAGTTTCTGTAAATTATCCGTTCAGTTTACCGGACAGAAAGTACATCGCGTTTTTTTCCGATTTATTCAAAAGTCACGAATTATACGTTTTAATCGGAAAAAAGGAAAAAATCGCGCGATTTGAACAACTATGGATTTAGCACATTTTCAGATTTGGATTTTTGTATCTTGAATTCTCAATTTAAACCAACTTCGTCGGAAATTATGCTTTTATTTTTAAGCCAAACGCACAGAATATCTAAATACAAAATGTGAAACATAAAAACAATTTTGCGCCATTTCAATTTTATAATTATTTGTAACCTTTGTTTTTTTTTGCAATTATACCAATTTTGGAAAATATATTGAAATTGTTTTCATTTTTCCTTTGAATTGTTCTTATACAGTAACAATTCAGTTTAGTTCGTTTTTTTTTGCCAACATCATTTGCTTTTGTGAGTTAAACAAATGAGAAAATTTTATTTTAGTCAATCCCTGTTTTTCTTAGTAAAGGCTTATTATAAGTAAATTCTTTTTTTGTGGTGTATGTTGGACACTTTATGGAGTGAAAATAGAGGACACTTTTTGTGAGCTTATCTATTTTCAATACCGTCAAATCCCCGTAATACATAGCCACTATGAAAACATTCAAACCTAGAAAAAACATTTGGGCGCATTCGCTTAAATTTGAAATTTGAAATTTGATAAAATTTAATAGCTTTATCCTTTAGCGGGCCAGAATAACGTACCGTTGAACTATTTCATACCATTTATAAAAAGTATGACAAGTACACCACCAATCGCTATTAGAGTAAAGGAATAAATAGCGTAAAAAAAAATTAGTGTTATTAACGCTAATTGGGAAAAAAAAAAAAAAACATATATACTAATTAGTCACTAACTCTAATTTGGGATTTTACGAATAATAAATGCCCGCCGTATCGATGTCTACTTCAATATATGTATCCGTACAAAATCTGACAATTCGTACGCCAAAATCTGAATATGAGTTTGCGTCTTCTTTTACCAGTGCACCTTCACATGCGTGTGCAATTACATTAAATGACTTTTTGTACGTTTGTATTTCAAAAAGTACATTTAGGTACGGAAAAAACTGTCCGTACACCACGCTATAAACATTGCGGTGTACTTCTGTTATTAACGCTAATTAAAAAAAGAACCCTAAAAGGCGTAAAGGAAAAAATAGAATTATAGATTGTATTTCAGGTATTTTTTTTTTTTTAAAGGGCACCGAATAAGCGTTATTTACTCTAATAGCGATTGGCGGTGTACATGTACAAAAAAACTTTGAAATGCACCATTATTTAAATCGTCTCTGCATTCCAATTCATTTTGATCGAATGTTACACCACCCATCGCTTTTAGAATCAATATAACAATTTCCTTAATTAATCAAAAATACTAAATTATAACGACTTTTAAAAAAGCGCGATACCTCACACTCCAACTACTGTTTCTTCGACTCAAAATTAATACAATCCAAAAAAGAAAACACGAGGTTGCCAGGAACGAAATCCGTTGGATCAGACAAAATAAAAGGGGATAAAGGGATGGAGAAGGATAAGGGGGCATGAAAGGGGGGCATGAAAGGCGTGCATACATACACAATTCCTCCTATAGAGGATAAAATCATTTCTCTGTTTTTAGGAGAAAATCATTTCTCTATTTTTAGGAGAAAATCATTATTCATGGGAAAAGTTGTCACGTAGATGGCTTTCTATTTGCAGTTACTGTTCCATTATCCGTTGAGAGGGTCACAATGGTTTACAAATTTATTATTTTCTTTTTCAGTAATTAACTAATGGACAACGACCCAATAATGCGACAAAGGATAAAAGAGAGAGGAAAAAAAATAAAGAGGATTGAAAAGAAAAATAACAAAAAAGAAAACCTCAACGTTTCGTTTTAAAAGACATAAAAAAAAACCCAAAAAGTACTCGTTAACTGAAAACGGAACAACATCACAGATAAAAGACGAACCACCGTGAACAAAAATTTTCTTTATTTTCAAACAACTCCAAATTTTTCAAATTATCGTGTTACAGGAACCCGAACAAAAAAGAAAAGGACCCGTAAAAACCCACTTCAATTTTGAACCACTCCAAGCTTTTCCGAAAAAAAACTAAAATTCACAAAACCATCAGAAAACTCGTAAATCTTTCTCAAAACGGTCTCGAATTTTCAATTCGAACGACATTACTCATATTGAGAAGGCGTGATGACATCATCGATTTTCAAAATCATCTTCACTACTTGAGTGGCCAATAGTAATTGTTGTTTTTTCCCAATTAGGGTTTCAAAAACTGCCTGTTTTCGCATATCATTTGTACCCACGTCATTGCAGTCGATTCCCAAAAAGGGGCAATTTTCCTTCATTAAAACAAAAAAAAATAAAAATCCACAAGTTAAAAGGCAGCTTCAAAAAAGTAAAAACCGGCCGTTTCACAAGTTACAGTATTATTTTCAATTAGAACAGTTTCAGAAATGAAAACCGTTTCATAAGTTAAAGACGGTTCAGAAAATAAACCGTTTTACAACTTTGAACAGTTTCAGAAATTAAAACCTTTGTACAAGTAACAACAAACTTTTTCACAAGTTTAAACTCTTTATCTTACCGGAAAAAAATATCCTTAACTCGACAGCATTCTTCCTAACAGACTCAAGAAAAAGAAAAAGAAAAAAAAAAAAAGAACATTCGTAAAAGTACAAAAATCTGTCCTAAAATAGATCTGAAAACCAGACGAAAACCTCAATTGAACCGAGTCTTCGAAGAGTCTCTCTCTATCACCAATTTGTAACTTCGATTTAAATTGACGCATTAAAAACTTGAAATATTAGTTCAAACCGAGCCAAAACTGTCTCAAAACATGTTACAACATTTTGAAACAAAACCACAGTTTGATCAGTTTAACAGTCAGTTATTATTTGGCAGTCTAACAGCCAGTTCAACAGTTCCGTCAGAAAGATGTAAACAAACATTTTTAATAATACTTCGAGAAAAGTACACCATGACTTTGCTATCAGAGTAAAAAAAAAAAAAGCACAAGTACGGTTTTAGTGTTGAAAACTTCTTTACTTTGCTACAAATGACGAGGATGGTTCTGAAACTATTTAAGCAATGGAAGCAAAAACAAAGAAGGACTATTTTGACCACTATTTTGTGGTCATAGGCCAAAATAACAAAACCTAAATTAGTTTTTTTTAACGCTAATAGTGGTTCAAGGTGTAGTCTTATCCTTACCTTAACTTGTTGAGCTTTAACCGCGGTTAATGTGACAATGGAGGGTAAACCACTATTTTCTGCGAGGGCCAATGGGACGGCATCCAAAGCATCCGCAAAAGCTCGCATAGCATACTGCCCAAAAAAAAAAAAAAGTGGAACAGGAGTGAGGGAGAGAGAGAGGAAGGGAGGGAGGGGAAGATAAATGCCCTGCATGTCTATCTTTATAACCATCTTTGTCTTTTTCTGTCTTTCGAATCCCTTTCTGTTTTTCAGAACTTTATGTACTGTGGCACATTCTTACTAATTACTATCAGTACATAAAGAAATTGAATTATTCGTATCAACGAGGACTTGATAAACAGTATCCGTATTAATAATCCACAAACAAATTTGTGGGAGAAAAAAACCTACAGAGAACTAAAAGTACAGCGTAAAAAAGGAAAAACTATCAAAATTAACCATCGATCGCTTACTCTTTACTTATTATAATCCCCCAACACTAACCAAAGACTAAAAATACCTAAAACAAAGTCTTAACAAACCATAACAAAACCCTAAAAATCAAACCACTCATAATTGAATCCAGACCAGAATATTTCTAAGTATAAACAAGATCAGGTTAAAACCCACACCCTTCCACAACCCTCTCCCAAAAAAATATTCAAATAACATCCGACAAATGCGGACGTTCTTTATCCTTTAGCCACCCTAAAGAGTGTTCTCCAAGACCACATTGAAACAGCCTTACTGATAAAAAGTTGAAATTTTACATGTATACACCCATTTGTTTTTAATGAAAAATTATCATGTGGTCGACCAGAAAAGACGTTAAAATACGTGAAAGATTTGGCGCGAAATGGAAAGTAACGTATTATTCTCTGTGAAATCCCTCGGTTCCCCTCTCCCCTCCCCATCCCTCCCCTCTCCCTCGCTCTTCCCCCTCCCTCCCCTTCACCCCTCCTTCCCCTCCTCCCCTCCCTCTCCGCTCCTCTCCCTTACACTGTCTCTCTATCTCTCTGTTCCTCCCTCTCCCTTCCCCTCCCTCCCTCCCCCCTCCCTCCCCCCTCCCTCCCTCCTCTACTCTCCCCCTCCCTCTCCCTCTCCCTCCCGCTCTCTCCCCCTTTCCTTCCCCTTCTCCCTCTCCCTCTCCCTCCCTCTCCCTTTCCCTCTCCCCCTCCATCCTTCCCTTTCCCTCTCCCTCTCTCACCTGTTCCACACCCGGAATTTTGTCAGCCGCAGCTTCTACGGCCAATGAGCATGTAATCTCGGCCGAGCCTCCCCCATAGACAATTTGGTTGTCTCGAATAAGATTTCTCGCAACACAAAGGGCATCATGGATACTCCTCTTCGTCTCCTCAATCATCATCTTGTTGCCTGTATACAAATACAGAAATAAGTAAGTAAACAATAGCCAGTATTCATGCTTGCTTATTTATTGCACATCGGCTTTGAGTTAAGTTCCAGATCAAACCACGAAGGTTTTAAGTGTTAGAGGAGTATTAGTCGTGACAGGGATTTAGTATTGATAGGGATGTTTCAGGCTCAAGTTTCCCATGGAGAATCAAATCGGTATGTTACATACCTCCACGTATGAAAATTGTAACTGCTCGAGAATTTGCACATTTTTCGATGTACAACATTCGATCCTTTGTTGTTCCAAAAGTTTTCTCTCTGACCAAACCACACTGCAAGTTGACGCCAAGGAAAAAAAACACAACCCATCAATAGAATCCACATAAAAATGCTTCAAAATTGAAATTTTTAAACTAAAACCAAATCTAGTAAATAATTCAATGAACAAAAAGCACAGTAAAAGTGCTAAAGTCAATCCAAGCTCATAATTCAATCAACAGAAACAGCAGTAAAAATGTTTTTATTTTTAAAATTTTAAACAAGGGTGTCTCCAAGTAAAAACAACAAGAGAAACACTTCTAACTTGACACCTTAAAACTATTGTCAACCCAATCAATCAGATGGCCGCAAAAACTATAAAAGAACACAGAACCAAAAATTGTTGTGAAGAAAATGAATCATTCGTCCACGGTCTGTTTTCACTAGTTTTGTATATAGAGCAAGATTAGCGGATAATCAATATGTACTTTTTTTGAAGTGTCTCCATAACTGACATATCAAGTCAAGTTATACAAACAACACTATCGCAGTAACATCAGCACCGTACACGTATTTCCGTACTATTCGTCATTTCGTTTCAAAAGTCGTCAAGGTCTCAAGGCTGAAAATTTATCACAGTAAGGTACGCTGCATTGTACTGTACCGACATGAATTCCCGTATGGAAAAAAAAACATGTACCAAATGTTTGGCTTTGTGCCTACACATACATTTTTCAAAATTTATACGCAACATTTTTGTCCAATCAAATGTTTGATCAAAAGTTGATCAGATATTGGTCAGTTTGTCTCCTCAATGTTTCAATACATAGGTATGGCGATGTATCGTTTGCAGTTTCGATCGATATACAACGCTAGTTCTTACAATTAAACAACACCTTTCATCAGTATTTTAATTAATGTTAATAAAGAAACAGATTCAGTGCCAAAATAAAGTAATATAAAGTAGGGTTTGACCGTATCCACAGTCACTTCTTTAATTAGTGCTCCTGACACTACACCTTGAATCACTATTAGCGTAAATAACGCTAATTCGGCGCCCCCAAATTTTGACCCTCGAACCTGAAATAGAATTAATAACACTAATTGTTTTTTTTACGTTACTTAAGGTACTGGTTAATTAGCGTTAATAACTATAATTTATGGTCATTTTGAATACTATGGTGTACAGAATGTGTCAGTCCGTAGTAAAACTGCTCGTTATTTCGTACAGACGTACAGAATAGCTGTCAGAAAAAGGCGTCGACACGGGAAATTGAGTGCGTCGCCGCATAAAAGCGCACTCAGATTTGATTCCCAACGATAAAGACGTTGAAAAATCACGCATTCACATGTTCAAACGTCGGATATGTGAACACAGGTTATACCGGCTACACTATGGGAAAAATGTACCCAAATTAGAGTTATGAATAAATTAGAGTAAAGGGTTTTTTGCCGAAACGCGAGAAATCCAAATTACAGTTAATAACGCTAATTATTTTTCTACACTAATTATTTCTTAACACTAATAGCAATTCACGGTGTGATTTACAATTTTGGGTCAATCCAGTTAACGGCAAAATTAGTGCCATTAGCTATTATTTTAGGTCAAAAAGATCAATAGTGCGTGTCATTAACTCTAACACCGACAAAAAAGGGTACCTTTCCCAACTTTTCTGCTGTCAACTCCTGAAATCGAGGCACAATACGTCCACCTGCAAAAACTCCCATAAAAGTTTTGATAAAATCAGAAAAAAATGGCCGACCGAATCGCAAAAAAAAAAAAAACCATCTTCCTCCATGGCATTTTGTTCTAACTGACATCCCAAAAAAGAAAAAAAAGGGGTAACTGATGTATTTCAATGATGTCAGCAATAGGTGAAGATTATGTGCATTCAAAAATTATCAGAATTTGTCTCGACTTCCAATGTACAAAAAAAACATAGAATGGTTTGAAGGACTGGGCTTTGGGCATCAAAATTTGATTAATAAAAGCTTTTTAATTCAGACAGAAGTCTATTTATGCCTTAAACCTGCAGGAATGCCATAGGTTCCACCTTAACTGATAAACATGGAACGGTGCCTGGAGCGTAATGAAAAAAATATGATGTCACATTATCGAACGTATATCATAACTATTTTCAAAGAGCTACTCCACTTTGTCTTCCCAAATCATGTATTGACTGGTGTGATATCGTCAATAATGACACAAGATCGTAATCCAGGAACTCAAATTTGAAATTCAGAGTATCCAGAAAACTACAACATGAATCGCTCTTGGCATAACGAAAAGTATAACGTGACGTGGACTATTTTCAACCACTTAAGTGCTAAGAAAAAATAAAAACGTGTTTTATGTTCAGGTGCCAAAAAAAAACCGGCACCGAATGAGTGTTATTAACACTGTAGAGATTGACTGTGTACTCTGAAAGACGAGCCTTCCTTCTTAGCTTTGCATAGATGCTAATTTGCTCAGAGAAACCGTGAAATAAAATCTCACCAGTAGCAATTGCAATCAGTTCGAGCTCCACTCCTCCCACCCATCTGACAGCTGGCAGTCCCAGATGCATCAGAAGATGATTTGCCTCATCATCGAAACCCCATTGGCAAATGACAAGTGTAGCACCAACATTCTGTTTTACCCCGAACAAATGAGCATCCTCAATTAGTAAAATTCTTTCCAAATACATCGCAAATATGACAGCTTTAAACAAAAATTCCCAACAAAAGTACAAAAATGTAGTACAATTTAGACAGAAACTTACATGGCAAGTAGACCAAAACAGCTGGAAAACAAACTTATCCTTTTACGCAAGCAAAACTATTCCCTTGTGGAGCTCATTGACCTGGTCAAAGAATAAGAGCAGAAAAGACGAGCAAAATGTATACAATACATGGAGGATTCACATTTACTGACTATTGATTGACTTACTATGCAGTGTTGGACCATCTCATTGAAATATTGCTTCTCAGATTCACGCAACTTTTCATATTTTTCCACGGAATCAATATCGAGCTTATGCTTTGTCTTCGGCTTAGGTGGCTCAAACGGGCAAGTCAAAATGGCAATTTTAGCATTTTCTATTCTCTTGGGCATTTGCGGGTGACTCATATCTTTGTCTACTACAATCCCACTGACTAATTCCGTATCCTCCAACTTTCCTCCCACTTTCCCTTCCACTTTAATAAGATCGAGGTTCACATCCTTTCTCTCCAAATCTGCCACCGCAAGAACGGCTTTCACAGCGATCTCCGCAAACATCCGTTTGCACCGTCCCACACTGGAGGGAAAGGGGGAGAAGGAGAGATGGGGGGAGAAGGAGAGATGGAGGGAGAGGGGAGAAGGAGAGATGGAGGGAGAGGGGAGAGGGAGAGGGAGAGGGTTTAGGGTTTATTTCAACCGATGGAACTACCGTGAGACTAAGCAATTAAAACTGACTTTAACCTCAGTTAGTAGATGGAACATGTGATGTATATGATGCAAAAGCACATAAATGAGACGTCCATATAGTGACCTACATATCTTTACACTCTGGGGTTGACCCACATAGATACCATGTTCAATTTCCCACCCGGCACAAGTGTTAGTGTGACCAAACTCGTTTGAAAAAGACCTATGAAAAGAATCTTTGTTACAACAAGCTTCCTTTTCAGAGATGCAATATACAACCAGAAAAAAAATCATCAATGAAAACGTAGATGAAACCAATGCCAGTAACAGAGCCTTGGAGCAAGTTTGCGCAAAGTCGTCCAAATTTGTCATTAAAATCTTCAAAACCTTCTGTTTTACCACAAAGAAATTTTTACATCTCTCACACACTTGCATATTCAACTCCATGAAGTGCTGCAAATGAGATTTTAAAACAACGAGCAAAAAAAAAAGAACGGCTTCTGTTGAGACGAGGAAATCTATTTTTTTAACAAAACACCAGAGTAGAATCCTCTAGATGGTGTAAACCTCTCTTACAGGTGGTAATCGTATTTTTCTGAAAAAGCATGCTGTGAACTGCAAAAAAACCGATCCCTCTACCTTCAATTATTACCCACAGTAGAACCCACAGTAGATCCGGCCCATCCTAAAACAAGCGGTCTAAATGAAAACAGTAGTAAACTACACTGCCCATCGTTATTAAAATTAATAACACTGACTGGCGAATGACTACACTGGTTGTGACTTTTTTTGGCCGAGAATCATAAAATGTAAATCTGGCACATCTCCTTGCACTAAACTAGTATAATAGATTGGAATTTCACATTAACGCTAATAAATCCTTAACGCTAAAAGCGATGGGCAGTGTACTCACATTTTGGACGACAAAGTAGTCATGCAAGTTTGAATCAAGGGCTCCATGTTATCCACACTAAAATCGAATTTTTCCGCAATTTTTTCTAAGTGCTCCACGGCCACCTTCGAAGCCATTTCATAACCTTCGGCGATTCGAATTGGATGGATTCCTCTTTCGAGTAAAATTTCCGCTTGTTCAAGAAGGGCTCCTGCTGTCACAACTACACCGGTTGTCCCGTCCCCGATCTCAAAATCCTGACTCTTCGAGAGGTCCACCATCAGTTTGGCAATCTGATGCTCCACTTCCATCTGCTGTAAAATAGTCGCTCCATCGTTCGCTGAAAAAAACAAAAAAAAGGAAGAGGGTGGGAGGGAAGAGAGAAAAAAGAAGGGCGAGGGGGGGGGGAGGGGAGGAAAAAGAAGGGGGGAAATCAGTCACACTTGTGCATCAGACTTTTCTTTCTTTTCCAACCGCCAAACTTCCCTCGATTTCTCTAGTATATAGGAGGGAGGGGAGGGAGGGAGGGAGGGAGGGAAGGAAGGAGGAAGGGGAGACGGAGAAAGTAGGGGAGAGAGAGAGAAAAATCTCAATCAGCACCCGGACCATCTATAACTTGAAAACACAGAGAACCAACGGATATTAAAAAAGTCTCAAGTAATCCTCATGCTCTCATCCTATGCTACTCCTTTCGAATTCTCTGACACTCTCTCCAAGAGACTCCCTCTCCTTTCTTGTAGATTCCCTTTCCCTTCACTCTCCCCGCCTTCTCACCTGAACCCTGTTTGTCTCTCACCTAAATCACGAAACCTCGAAATGTAACTCTCTTCACCTTCGTTATCCCTCACCCAAACAACAAATTATAACATATAACTCTCTCTTTACTTCTTCCTCCCTCACTCAGACAACTATGACACGTAATTCTCTCTCTACTTCTTTATCCCTCACCCAAACCACAAAATTTCAATATTAACTCTTGTTACCTTCTTTTCTCTCTCACCCAAACCTCAAAATGATAACATGTAGCTTTGTCTACGCTCCGAATTTTTGTACAATCACTCATTTCATAACAGCAAATTAAGAATTTATTAGAATTAATTTTTTCCTTCCATGTCACCTTTCATTTAGAATCAGGATAGCTTTTTGACTTCTAAGATAAATTTAAAACCTCCACCTTGAGCTCTATATACACAAAAAAATATAATAATAATAATATAACATTAATAATAGTAAGGAGAACAGCTCATAAGACAAGAACAAGCAAAAATCACACAAACGAGAGTTAAACGTGAAACAAAAATTGGAGATAAAAATAAACAGGATATGAAATACAATACAAAAATACAAAATTTTAGTCATACAGGCAAAGGATTTGAATAAAAAAATATCAAAAAAAGACAGGAGAAAGACAAGAATAAGTGAAAATAAAAAAACAACCGTTGTAAAAAAAACAAAAAACAAACAAAGATATAATAAACTACCAAAACAAAGATAAAAAAAAGAGGAAACTTTATTATACTTTGTTTTATACTATTCTTTCATTTAATTATACATGAAACAAAGAAAAATATAAGCTACCAAACAGAGATCGAAAGATGAGATATTTTTTTTTTACTTCCTTTCATTTCATTTCTTCTAATTTCATTTTAATTTAATTCATTTTATATCATTTTATTTTCTTTGAACGTATATTGAATTTTACATCAAAAACAGATTTCTTTAACTTCATTTAACTTTACTTTATTTTCCTTCACTTTCTTCGATTTCATTTATAACAATTTTACATCAAAAAGAGATTCCCAAACTCCCTTATTGTCACGTCTCGTCTCCATTTTGATTTCATAGCCGTTGATTATATTTCATTTCACTTTACTTCGTTTTATTTTATTTTATTTTAATTATTTTACAAAAAAAAGTTCCGGAACTCTAATACTGCCACGTCTCCGTCTCTACTCCGTCAACTTTATTTCATTTCACTTTATTTTATTTATTTAGCAAAAGAAAGGGTTCAAATTTCCTTTACTTATTGTACGTCTCTGTCTTCACTTTGATTTTACAGCCGTTAAATTCATTTCATTTCACTTTACTTGATTCTGTTTAATTTTCCGAAATTCCCTTACTTATTGTGACGTCACCGTCTCCACTCTGAAGCATCTTATCCATCCCTTTGGGCCCCAAGGAAGTTTTCAAGATCCTGGCAACTGACTTTGCCGCCATAATGTTGGCCTTCTGGGCCTCCAAACCCTTAACCCTTCCCTTCTGCTCCTGCTCTCGTATGATAATGAACGGCCTCCCGAACTCATCGAAAGCGAGAGACATTCTTACTTCCCACTCTTTCTCTAGAGAAAGATAAACCCTGACAAAACCTAATAAAATCTGATAGGATCTAAGAAAACCTAGTAACGCTGATAAACCCTACCGCACGCTACAGTACTGAACTCTGGTAAACCCTAATAAATCCTAATATGTCCTAGTAAACCTGATTCTCGTAAACCTGTAAGAAACAATATAGAGAAAAGAAAGAAAGAAGGAAAAAAGAAAGAAAGGAAATATCTGACGGAATCCTTATTTCCTATATGGAAAACCTTGCAAAGTACCACAGAAAATAAAGGATTCGTCACTCAACGCATGACCATATGGTTGTGAACATCCTGTAAAAAAACTAGGGTTGTTTTAGGGTTTTTCAAAGATTTCTAGGGTTTGAGGAAGGAGAACAAGAAGTAGAGTTTTGGAGGCAACTGAGCCTTTACGAGTTTCGTCTCGAAGTATCGAACAAATTCCGAGAGCGATATAATTGTACGGATTGTACAGAACTCTTCAGTACAGTACAGTACTGTACTATAGTTCGAGAAGGGTGAGACCGACCGTACCAGTTTGCATGGTGCAACAAAGCTTTGTTCCGTGCGAAATGAGAAATAGTGTCTCGTATCATATCGCACTGGACCGGTGTACGATCTGACGCTCTGTTTTGTCGCTTGATGTTAACCGTACCGAAATCTAATTTTGCGAGCCCTTAAATGTGGTAGATTACTTAGGGTACGTCCCCATGTCAGCGATACATTGAAAAAAAAATTGGACTGTACTGTACTGTACACCGTGAATCGTTATTCGCGTAAAGGTTTCTTTAGCGTGTAGGAACAATTACCGTTATTTACGCTAATTGAGAATTTGGATTTTTTCAAAAAAAACATACATACTGGATATTTACTTATACTAATTTGGATTTAAAAAAAAATAAACACCCGCCCCAAACTTGTTTACACTAATATAGGTTCTATTTAAAATCTGACAAATCGTACACAAATCGTACGTTCACACTGTCGAAACGCGGTTGCCGGACGAATATGTGAGAACGTGATTTTTGACAACCCGATTGCATCCCCTTTTTAGAGCGCATATTCTCATGCGTCCGTGGTTACTAAAACCCATTAATTATACTTTCTCACTTAAAAAGGTACATTTTTGTACGGTCTGACACTGACCGTACAACACTCTATTTAGATGATAAAAATTGGAAAAGAACCCTAAATGGCGTAAAAGAAAAAAACAGAATAATTTATGCTGTTTAAGAATTTGGGGAAAAAAAAAGGTACCTTAAATAGCGTCCATTACGCCAATACCGATTCACGGCTGTAGTGAAGTGTTCCGTACTACTTTGAAAAGCGTCCCTATGTGCGAAAATGAAATCGGAACTTTGAAATGTGACGGTTGTAGACGTAGGTACAACTTTGTGACGGTTGACGACGACTACGAAATTAGTGACGCCAACAAAAACAACGACAAATGTAGACGTCTACATTTTTGTAATTTAGTGACATGGCATATGTTTAGGGTTTTGTAACATCGTGACGTCACGCTCACTTGTGACAACGTGGACGTCACAGATTCAAGGACTTTCGGCCATGGATACCGAATTTCGTTTTCTCTACTTTTTTCACACTACTTGCCATAAAAATATACATGAAGGGTAGCCAAAATAATTATTTTTCAAATATCTTTAATTTCATACCAGTTTTGTCGTGCCTCATTCTAAAAAATGTGAGATAAAAGTGATAGTGTGAGAATGAGAGGGGAGAGGCGACAACGACGCAAAATTCTACCGAGGACCCATGAATGAAAGTGGAGGTCCGCGACCCCTTCAGTTTTTTTCCGTACATCCTCATATTTTCCGTACATGCGCGTGACAGACACGGAGAAAAATAGCCAGTCGTCCTAAAATTTTCCCGCTCGTGTGTCGCGTGCGTGGGCCGTATTGCATTCGTTGTTTTGGGCGGTACTTTCCTTGAAATCACCTCGCGAGGTGATTTTTGATGAAGTTTTTTGACGGGCTGGAATCTCTTGACCGGGGGTCGTAAAAAGGAAAACGCCAAAATTTGTTAAGATGACGACAAATATGAAGTACATTCAAAGTAAAGACTTGACATTTGCTGTAATTTTAAAGAATTGATTTTTTGGTACGTCTAAAGTTTTTCTCGTACGGAATTGCGTTTTGTGCGAAAACGACAGATTAAAGTCGATACATTAACACATGGGGACGTACCATTAGGGTTTGGATAAGTTGAACTATTTTGATAAACTAGTAAATCAACGCCCGTTACACGGGCATGTACCTTGTCCACTTTATCATGCACGTACTGCAGACGCACGGCAACTTCACGTTGTGCTAGCGGTACGACGGTCAGTACCGCTGACGCACAGCAAAGGCACGTTGTGCCAGCTGTACGGCGATCAGTACCGCTGACGCACGGCAACGTCACGTTGTGTCAGCGGTACGGTGGTCAGTACCGCTGACGCATGGCAACATCACGTTGTGCCAGCAGTACGGCTGTCAACATCGCTGACGCACGGCAACGTCACGTTGTGCCAGCGGTACGGCGGTCAGTACGGCTGACGCACGGCAACGTCATGTTGTGCCAACGGTACGGCGGGGCGGTCCGTACTGCGGACGTTCGCACGGCAACGTTACACCGCCAATCGTTATTAGTGCCAAAATTTAAACAATGTTGAAGGTAATTTACCGTAATTGATGCTAATTAAGATTTTTTTTTTTTTTTTTTAAAGGTGAATTGTAATTTTGGGTTAATGCTAATTTGGGAACAACAAAAATGAAATATTCTCCGTACGATTATATACATTAACATATGTATTTGTACAAAATATTAGAAATCGTACGCCGTAGGGAAATTTAAATATCCATACATGTCAGACTAATTTACGTGTCAGACTAATTCAGTTTTTTGAGCGCACGTTCCTATGCGTGCGCATCTGATTTAATTCATTTTTTGTAAAATTTTCACTTGAAAAGGTACATTTATGTACGGTCTGATATCGACGATACATCACACTATTTAGATCTTGTTGTACATTCGTTTTTTACGCTATTTTGTACAGTACCTTAATTAACGTCAAGGAAAAATTAAAATCATGTATCTTATTTGAGGAAAAAAATCAAAATTTTAAGAACCAACGATTCGCGGTGTACATTGTGCCAGCGGTCTGGCGGTCTGTACATCGATGGTTGGCAATGTCATATTACGCTAGCCGTACGGCAGTATTTACAACAATGTCATATTACGCTAGCCGTGTGGCAGTAAGTACAGCGACGGCTGGCAAGCGTAAAATTATGCCACCCGGCGGCAGCGTAGAAAATTGCCAGCATGTGGCAACGTAGAAAATTGCCAACGGCCGGCAACGTAGAAAATTGCCAGCCGGCGGCAGCGTAGAAAATTGCCAGCGGGTGGCACCGTAGAAATTGCCAGCGGTCGGCAACGTAAGAAATTGCCAGCCGGCGGTAGCGTAGAAAATTGCCAGCGGCTGTTAACGTAGAAAATTGCCAGCCGGCGGCAGTGTAGAAAATTGCCTGCGGGTGGCACCGTAGAAATTGCCAGCGGTCGGCAACGTAGAAAATTGCCAGCCGGCGGTAGCGTAGAAAATTGCCAGCGGCTGTTAACGTAGAAAATTGCCAGCCGACGGCAGCGTAGAAAATTGCCAGCCGTTTGCAGCGTAGAAAATTGCCAGCGCGGGCGGCAGCGCATAATCACGCCACCTGGCGGCAGCGTAAAATTATGCGGGCCGGTGGCAACGTATAATTATGCCAGCAGGCGGGCGACAGCGTAGAATTACGCCAACAGGCAGGCGGCAGCGTAGAATAACGCCAGCGGGCGGGTGGAACGTGGAATTGTGCCACGGTACGGCGGTATATACTGCAACGGGCGGCAACGCTACATCGTGCCCGCGGTATAACCGTGTGACAGAAAAAAATTGAGACAGACACAACGCGTATATAAGGGTTTCCTCGAAGGCGAACAACGTTCTTTTATTTATATGCTCACTAGTAAATCAATGCCCGTTACATGGGCAAAGTTCGTGTGGTGTGAATTTAAGGTTGTTTAGAGTTTTTGTACTCTATATGTTTGGGAACAACTTCAGGTGGGTTTTTTTATGAACTATACAAATGTAAATCATATGTGGGAATAACAACCATAAGGTGTTTTGATTTACAACACAAATATAGACAATTTTAAACCGAGAGAATGTCCCATGTAAGATTCATTTTGTGCAAACAAACATGTTTTAAAGTTAATAATCATATTTAGTCTACTTCACAACATGAATAATGTAGTTGAGATTAAATGGGTTTATTGATGACTAAGTGTCACCTTTGCAATAACGTTCAATGGTGTTTGGCTCTAGCAATTTCAACTGACTAACTATACTTAACTAACCATTCTCCGCCTATGTCTATGTGTAACTGTCAAAAATCAAATGTTTATTTTTAGCTACAGCTCTCATGTTAGTGTGTTTTTTTACACAATATGTTTTTGAAATCATAACCTTAGCATATAATTTGTCTACTTTTGTCACTCTATTTATTTGTAAACTAAAAACTGTCAATGTGTATCTGTATCCGCCTCTTACCAATCAATTCATATCAATCAGTCAACTTTAACGATCTCGGTTTGTGGTAACTTGCAATAACGTTTCCACTGTGAATCAGTAGTTATTTGGGTAAATTAGAGTTGATGTAATAAGTACAACACTTCATCTGATTTAT